>OLMO02000286.1:11173288-11195410 GCA_900291935.2 Cassiopea xamachana
ATATATATATATATATATATATATATATATATATATATATATATATATGTATATGTAGATTTGTATATATGTATATGCGTCTTTATATATGTATATCTTTATTTATACTTATGCACTCCATTTTTCTATAAGAATAAATCTATAAATCTTACGTTGTGGTAACTGTGGTAATCTTACGATTGAATTAGCATTTTCCTTTGCAATCAAAAACATAGTCAAAGTAAAAAACTCTGTGCCTAGATTGTTCCGTTTTTGTGTTGCTTATAAGTTTACTTGTTCGGGATGTAATTCCGTATATGTTGGTGAACATGTCGACACATTTCAACACGGATTCATGAGCATCTTGGCACAGACAAAATTTTACATATATGTAAACATCTACAGAGCTCTAAGCCCTGCAAAGACGCTTGTAATGACAGCTGTTTTAAAACTATAGACACAGCTACCTTAAAGTTAAGGAAACTATGCATATCTTGTGGGAGAAACCTAACTTAAATAAGCAATTCCAGCACTATAACATCTCATTAACATTCTAGCCCTTTTGAAGACTTTTGCTCTCCTCATTATTCGAATTATTTTTCGTTATACCTTCTATTGATTTTACAACGTGTATTAGTGTATTCTATTAAAATACATTAGTATTTCAGCAACTGAAGATGGATTAAGTTAGTCCAAAACATGTTTTGCAAACTGAAAATTGTTGTCGTACATTTGCGTCTCATCTCTGATATCATTGGCTTGAGAAATTTTGGAAGAACAATTTTATAAGAACATGGACCTGAAATTTGGTAGAAAATTAGGAACAAATTAAGAACAAGGCTAAGCCTGAAGCCTTTTCTTAAAATACATTTCTGGAAAAAGATGCAGGAGCTTTCCACTAACAAATGGACATGAAAAGCCTTTTTCTTGACCTGTGGAAAATTGACTGCATCGTCACTCTTTTCTTTGATTTTTGCAAATTATTTGCTCCTGGCGACACTAAATACTAAGCTAACATTGTCTGTTCATAATTGTGTATAAACTGTTTCAATAAGAATATTAGTAAGCAAGAGAGATCATCTTGAATGTTACATTTTGGCTCTCAATCAATCAAAACATCCAATGTTGGCCTGTATATTGTCTGTCTGTGTATTTCGAAATGGCCTACACGCTACTAATTTAAGGACAAATTAAGAAAAATTCAGCCTCTGAATTTGGGAAGATTTGAGAGCAGCCAGTCTGAACCTCAATTTTATTGGTTCTTATAAAAAAGAGTGTGTATTGACACGATTATATATTAGTACCTCTTCTCTAAACTCTTCCTCTAGGATAAACCATTTTAAAAGCAGAAGAGGAACTGCTTTTACTGTGTGTCAATGAGGTCCTAAATCTAGTTCTGATAAAATTGTATAATTTAAAATTGTAGTTTTGTTTGCATATTGATGTGCTTAGTCTTTCTATCTCTGAGCTTTGAGAATTCTCAATTTCAGTTCGTACATCTTTAAATTATTTAAGTTGTTTCCTGACTCAACAAAATTATTGGTTTTAGAAAAGACTCGAGATCCTAACCCATCCCTTGCCCTAACAGTCAGGAAATAAATACCACTATTGTCTCTGTTAGAAGTTAGTGTCTCAAACTCTTTTCTACGTCTCAAGATAAATAGTATCACAGGATACAGTTGGAAGATAGCTAGATTTGTATTTTTCTGATGATAAACAAACAGAAGGGGAAAGATGTATTTATCTTATTTATTAAACAGCTTTAAGTACAATATCCAGAAATCGTGCTTGAACTATGAAAAGCTAATACCTTCATGACGACACACGATATCATCCCATGTGCTTCTTTCCAGCTCGCAAGCTTGTACAGGTGTATAAAGCTAGTGATAATCAACTATCAACTTTTGATCAACACAAATCACTTCACTAGTGATCAACGCTAATAAGTCAAATTTTGATCAACAAGAATCAATTCACTATTAACTTACTCTGCTGATCAATGAGCTAGTGATTAGTTAGTTACTAACCAATCAATAAAAATCAATCAGCTAATGGGAAACATTTACATGGCTGCCATGCACCATGTTCGACATGAGAGCTTAGAAATTTATTTACAAACCTGTTCAGTTTCTGATAGTTTCCGAAAGTATTAGTCAGAAACGTCCTTGAAAATGTATTTTGAATGCATGCAGTCAATATTACTGGATATTCGCTGGCCAAAGGCTGCTTCTTTTGTTTTTCGGGCATCCCTAGCATTTAGGAGCTGCCCCAACCACCACAGACTGGGGAACTGCAGTTGGTAACACCCTTTAAGGACTACACATTTTGGATAATCACGGCCGTTCTGCAGCAAGAAATTAACTCCTTTACTACTTTAGTATAATGACTTGCGATGAAAGGTGAAAAAAGAATCAAATTTTGCTTGAGGTCTGTTTTCTTTAACATTTTCCCTCGACATTGGGCGAACTGGAAAATCCATCTCGGAAAGAACTGGAGGATGTCTCCTAAGTCCCTCTCCCCCCCGTGGAGCCGTAACTGCTGAAGTTTACTGTAATATTGATAGGTTTAAGTTAATTATCTTTGCAATTTTAACATTACATTTTTGACACATTGTACACATTGTACATTTTAGTAAACAACTGTGACTTGTGAGATAAGGAAAAGTTCTTATTTTCGTCAATGAAATCATTTTCAATATTAATCTCACTTTAACCTCCTATTAACTATGATTATCCAGATTTATTTACAGTTTGGTAAGTACGTGCTTATTTCTTGTTTGAGATGGCCGAAATTTTCTATCTTTCAATAAAAAATGTTCATATTGCCTGTAAAGTGTGTTGCATTGATTACTGTTCAACTTTAGTATGCATGAAGTATGTTTTTTCTCACTTGAATTTCATTTTACATCAAAATATGAGAAACAGTTGGGAGTATAATATATTCGGTGCACACCCTTAAACTGGATGATCCTCACTTAATAAAATTAGCATAAGTTTCTTTTTCATTGTTGTCTGCTTCTGTAATGTTTTCAATGCTTTTCCTCTCTCTTTTGGCGTTCAAATGCTGTACCAGAATGCTTGTTCTTTACGTAGAAATGTTCTGAGCCATGCCGATGGACAAGATTAACGAGGAATCTGAGGATTCTGTTGGAACTTTAAAGGTATTCTTAATGTTTTTAAACACTTTTTTGCTATTTCAGAAGAATGATATGAGGCGACGAGTCATTAGGGCTGACTCATGTTCATGTTTTCTAAAAGATATGCTCTGCCATCGGCTTGCACAACTCATTTCCAATGTTACTTCATAATTACAAAAGAATATTTTTTTGTCAATCTGTGTCCCAAAGTACACAATATTTTCCTATTTTCAGGGTATTAGAAGTTATCAGTTGTAGTGATAATGCCCTGCATTAAAATTTTTCATTGACTCAGTCTTCTTCGGCTTATCAGAGGTTGTTAGTATGCTTTTATTATAGTATTTCATAGCTCTAGACAGCATATACTGAATTGCTAATGCCCAACATAAATGTTTTGTGCATCAGTTTTAAGTTAAAATCTCTCATTTAGGCGCAGTTGCGTAAACTTGAAGATGACCTTAACAAGGAACGGAGGCTTAGAGAAAAGGTATATGCTATAGCTCATTATTACTGTTATAAATAATAATTATCATGGCACATCATTTTCTATCATTACTATGTATTTCAGTCTTAGAGATTTTGGGAGTAATCCTTACTTGCTGCATCTCTGATATGTGGTTGAAGTGTGGCTGCTGCTCCATCTAATGTGGTTATAGTTTTTGGATGAATCTTTACTGCATGTCATAGAATACTATTTTTATCTCCTTTGTAAACTGCTGTTATTGAAGTGTCTTTTCTTAGGGAGCCATCGAGTCCATCATCATTTGAGGCTAGGGGCGGCGAGAGGAAGAAAGGGAGCAGATCGCCCCAACACCCGAACCCAAAAGAACTCCAAAGCAATGAAAGTTGACGCTATTAAGGATTTCTAATGACGTCATCTGGGGCTCTGCTTGCTTCAGGTGTAACAAGAACTCTCGGGTTGCAAGCATCTTGTTGTTATGAACGGTTATTGAAATACTCTTCCAATAGATGTAATGCCTATTGAAAATCCAGCTATGCAAATAGGCCAGATGAAGTAGAAATCTGAGACAGAAGTTTACATTTTACGGTTCCATTTCTTAGACAGTTGTTTTTTCTTTCCATGCAACATGAAAAGCGTTTCAGTCAATGCGTTTAAGTGAATACGGTCCTCTGTTGAGTGCAATTGTTAATTGAACTGGCTCAAGAAGTTGAAATGTTAATTTTCATTTGGTCTTGTTACTGTTAGATAAACTGAATCAAAATCAGCGGAAATATGTCCATACGTTTTGTTATTGGTGGTGGTTTAGGTTACACAAAAGTAGCAATATCTCTAACTACTGCAAATTGACTAGCAGTAAGACAGAAATGAACAGAATGCAAACGAAGTAATGAAGTGAATGAAATACATGATATAGAAATCAATTATGAGACATAGAAATTAAGAATGTAAAAAGGACATATTGGGTGAAATCTAGGTGAAATTTCTTTTTACACTGCCTCTACACTTGCCAGGTAGTCCCAATTACAGGAAAGCCTATAATCAGGTATTAGCAAAACCTCATGTTATCCTTAAAATCTTAAGTTGTCTTGAAGGTTCATATTGAAGTAAAGTGTACCAGAACATGTAAACTTCCAATTTCACATAGGACTGAACAAATATTTTGTCACCAATGATTGGCAAGTTTATGAAAAACTTACCATAAGCTCTCCATTTCCCCCACCTAGGACCTTCCTGCCCCAGTTGCTCAATTCCTATTTTCTCAAACAATGTTTCTGTCCTTTCTTCTGCGAATCATTTACTTAACTTTCTTTTGGTAATTTTTAGATTGAAAGATATTACAATGAAAATCAGGGCAACCAGAAGACTCAGTCCAATGAAGTTCCCGATCCAGTCACCTGGCAGGCATGAGTTTATTCATAACTAAATTATTGCATATCTTTTGATATTTGCCAAGTTTTTTGGGAATTGCAGTCTAATTGCAAATGGATATTGAGGCCTACTGCGATTGCTTATCATTCTCATCGTGGCCTTCATTACCCAATCTTTTGAAAAGTGATCAGTAGTTATTACATAATGGACATTTTCATCTATTCATTCATTCATTCATTCATTAATTATTAATTAATTAGTTGATTTATTTATCACTCATTCACAAAACCATTCGTTCAATAACGGTCAAATTTTCTCAAGGATTGAAGAGCGGTTTTTGCTGGTCATCTTTAGATCTCTAGAATTATTGATTATTTTATGATCAGTAGAATAGCTTGCAAGTTAAGTGACTAAGAATCTGCAGACTATCACATTGCTGTATCTGCAATCTTTGTTTGGAAAGCAGTGCAGGCACTTGTGAGTAGAAAAGCAGCATTTTTTTACATTCTACAAATCATGATTTAAAAACGAGGTTAAAATCTTCAAATTTGACTTAGGGGAAATTTGTGGAAGGCACACCTAGAAAGTGATTTAGTTATTCTTGTTGCAATTCGAGATGGGGGAATGAGATAGTATTTATGTCAGGATTATGAGAATAATGGTGCCCACTTTGAGTCAAGGAAGGCTTTAAATGTAAAAGAACTTTTTTCCCAAAAAGGAATAAATTTAGGAAACAGTCAGAAAATTTGCCATTTTACTTTCAGAAAAAATTGCCAGAATCGAATAACTGCTGAACTGGGTAGATGAAACCTCATTTTCCTCTACCTTTTAATAACTGTGGTGTTATACCATGACGTAGTTATAACATTTTAAAAAGTACAGCGTGATAGTTTAAAACAAAGCGAAGCATTTCAAAATCATAGGCAATCATAAGAAGATGAAGACCAAGCATTTTAGGAAGCATAACAGGTTTTTGCTGCCTTACCTCTTTACCACTCTGTTAATACCAGCTCACATAAATACTTTCAATTGCTCTTATTATACTTCACATAAGAATTTCAATTAGTGGCACTTATCACCATAACAGCAAGAGGTTTATTTATGTTGTTTCTTGAATGCTTGTAGATGTATAGACAGAGGGAAGCAGAAGTTGCAAAACTTCGAACAAAGATTGAGCTTGCAATGAGTTCGCACGAGGAGGCAATGGCAATGGCAAAGATTCAATTCACTCAAGAGCTGGATCGATTACAGAAGGAACTTTCAAGTATTAAGGAGCCCAGTGCTACACAGCAGGCGTATGTTGTTTGCCTTTTAATGAAGTTCTGTTATTCCCCTGTTATTGGTTAGTAGTTGAGTAAGATACTAGTTTCTCTTCTTGACAGTTCTAACTGAATACATCAGCTCATGTATTACCAGAAGCGCCTTCTCTGAAGTTGGAAAGAACTTTCTTTCATCTACTATCGATTTAAGTAGTTGGTCTCCTTTTGGTTTCTCTGAAAAGCTTCTTAAATAGATAGAGATTCTCCCCCACGGGGCAGAAGGTGAACTCACTAATTTTATAGCAGCTTTCCCTAATACAGCCATTCAGGTATATACAGGAAATACACAACTACATTCAATTACATTCTATTCCCTTCTATGTCTGTCCTCTCCTTCCTCGCGTTTTCTCTCTTTTTTCCCTCTCTTTCTTTTGTCTTTTCACTTTCCTTTTCTCTCCATCTTTTTCTCTCTCTTCCTCACTCTTCCTCATTTTCTGTTTCCTGCTCCTTCTAAACCTCACTCTCCTTGCACATTTCAAATGCCGCATAAATTGCTGCAGACAGGTAGGCGGATTGGTTTTTAAATGCTAAGCAAAGAAGGAAGTTTTTGACAACATGGCTGCTGGACCAATCTAAAGTCGTAAATATAAGTTGAGCATATGTATTCTCTGATTCATTTTTATTAGTTGGTCTAACGTCGTAACTATAGTTTTCTAAGTTTCATTGTATGTTTTGAATACATTGAAAATCACACTCAATTTGGAACACAAATGAAGAAGCCATAAGTGTAGAAGCCCTCGAGCCAACTGTCAAACGCCCATACACCAATATTTCTTTTGGTAGGCTTTGTCTTACTCTCATCATTCATATGAATAAGCATTTTCATTTCTTGAATGATTGCTAGTAGTCTAACCAATAGCAAATGTTAACCTAGATACAGTAGTTTCAAGTTAGAAATAGGTAGAGCATGGCCTGGTCACCCTACGTCATATCACTAATAGGGCAGGATAACTTTCCTTTCTAATAGACAATAGTCACCGCATATATCTTACCTTTTGCGTAAAATAGCAAGATATATTCATTATTGGATATTTCTCAACTGTAGCCTGTTTATAGTAGCTATTTCATTTATGACAGGATGTTGGACTTCTTAAGTCTAGCACATCTATCTTTGCAAGTTTAATTTAAAGTTGAAGTAGAAATATATAAATACAACTCTAACTTGAAAGCTTCAGCGACAGTATCGTCATTTCCTTTTTCATTCTTCTAAGTCTGGTACTGTGAGTGCTTTGGAACTGAAAAAACCTTAAATACATTAATCAATGAGAAATGGTTCTAAGTTGTGCTTGTGCTGCTACGCTATTCTTCGCAGCAGTTTGACCGCTTGTGCTAAGTACTCTGCTCTCTTGTTGGTCTTTCTTAGCTTTGTGATACAATCCTTAAATCTATTAATTCCAACTGCCCAAATACTCAAACTAGCAAGACATGTATAATTAACGTAGGTTAGCACTATTAAATCTTCAAATTCACAAACAAATAAAAAAACTAAGTTGTTTAGAATTTTCTCTTTTCAGCTTAGATTGTGCTAGATTACATCTTGTTAAGTACACATCTCAAACTGTACTTGGCTCACCTTTTCTGTAAGTTTTTATCTTCTCTTCGTTTTTATATTTGCTATTTTCATGGGCGTAGGAGGGCTTCAATTTCAGGGGGCTGTACACTTTCTACCCGATTCACCAAAGAGATGTAGACAGGAGTAAGACGACTTCCTACTGTTCTTTCAGAAAAGCAGCCCTATTAAAACAGATTTCTGTCCCACTGAGAGGGGGCTACATCCTTCCTTTGCCATTCCCTCTCCTACGCTTATGGCTATCTTCAGAATTTTTCTCCATTACCGAGTCATGTTCGAATTTATTGCTTTAACGATTTTTACCTTATTTTGAATGAGCATTCCTTTCTTTAACCATTCCGGAGAACTTTATTAAATGGATTGCCTGTATTTAGCATTTCCATATTTCATAAACATTTGGAAAGTACCGTCATACATTTCAGCCATTTCGCTTTCCCATTGATACCTTATCCTTGATTCTCAACTCTTGTATGTATACTTATGATATGCTCTCCTTAAATGAATTGATTCGTAGTTTTCAGCTTCTCCTTACATCCCCTACTTTGACTCCCAGTTCTTCTCTTCAATCTGTACCATCCTTGGCATTCTAAACCAATCCTTCGCTCTTTCTAGACCAACAGAAGAGACTTCTGTTTCCATGATTGAAGCAAATTTTGCAAGTCAAAAACTGGAGATTGAGTTGGATGAAGCATTGAAACAAAAGGTTAAAATAGAATAAGTTTTTTGTCATTATCAAGCTAATTTGCCCAATGGCCTTAGCAGTTTTGAGCTATGTAGGAAATTAGTGATTGGATTAGCATAGTCTGATGTAGTGCAATACTTCAGCCTCCCTACTACTTCCTATTGCATCATCATTTTGCTGTCTTCCTGTAGAGAGACAGTCTAAATTAGTATAAGATGCGTTTAGCATTTTAATTTGGTCTCTCTTTGCAATTTTCATCTTTTTTACTTGATATTTACTAAAGCAATTTGTCTCAGACCAATCTAGAGTACGAAATAAAAAGACTCAGAGTGCGCCTAAGTGAAGAAACAAAGGTTACCATACTTCTTTTTTTATATTTTATGTTGTCTAGTTGCAATTTCGTGTTAGGTATGCTAAAATCCTCCAAGATACTGCCAACAACCTTGAATGTACGTTTACACTCAGGTGCCAAATAAACGTCCCCCGCTTGTTTATTTTTGGATTTTTTCCAAACCCCGAACCTTATTAGGACCCCCCTCGTTTATTAATTTTAAGGAAATTGACTTTTTCTATAAACCCCTCATTTCATTTCCTTTCTTTGTCACTACTATCTACGTCCAATTTTCATGACAAAATAGCATACTGGTGTATATATTTTAGTTTTATACTTTATGACAAGCTGTTTTTGTTCTTTTCTTCCTTGTATAATCATTTGAAGCCTTTTCTCAAATTCCAATCCCCCCGTTTATTTTGACCCCCGTATATTAAATTTTGGATTTTTTCCGACACCCTTGTTTATTAGGATCCCCCGTTCATTTGACACTTGAGATTATGGTAAAAATAGGCCAAATTGAGAAACGTGTTCATGAAATTATTTTTGATATAACAAAGGCTATATAGAGAAATGTGCCCATTTTGAGTTTGTGTCGTCAAGAATAACTTACAGCCTTTCAACTTGAAATATATGAAGCACTGTTAATACTAGTGCCACTATTGGATTAAGGCCCCATTCACACTGTACCGGATTCATCTTATATCTGATTACTTTTGTATTAGATAGGTATTGCATTCACACTGCATCGGATGAATCCAATACACTCTGTATTTTTTGGAGTGAAATCACTCCATTGTGAAAGTGGTATGTATTGCATTACTGTTGATATCGGATCACTTTTGAGCTAGTGTGAACACATGAATCCGATACGTCATCGCTCCGGAGACTCTCATTGAGCTGCAATCAGCTGTGTTCTCGAGTGTCAATCATTTTTCAAATCGTGACAGTTGCCGTGAAAAATTCTTCAAAACAAAAGGCTTAGTGACACAAATGAACCGGAGCGGAGCAGTGTGAACAGCGTCTAGAACTGAATCCGATAGGGAATGAACATGCAAAATTTTGATATCGGATTCCATCAGGAATGCGGTACGAAATAAATCCGGTATAGTGTGAATGGGACCTAAGCATAGGAATAAGGTGCAATAGGCACTTTCACCGCATATAGAGACTTTCCAAGTATTCCATAGAACTGCATGTTTGAGGGCATTCTAATAATGAGACTGCTTACATGATACTGGTTTCCTTCTGGAAGCTGAATATAATTTTGAATCAATACATGTACATGTGATGACAGCCCACGATGCAGTTATAACAAAACAGTTATAAAGATAAATAGAAAAATTAGCTGACTATATATTTATTACCTATATATAATTATATAGGTAATATTATGTTAATTTATCAATCAACTACATGCATATACCTTTTCCTGTTCAGGCTAAAGAGACCTTTGAAACCCAGTTGAAGAATGCAATGGAAGAGCTTGATGAGATGCACAAAAGACTCGATGAGGAACAGGCAGCCAGAAATGATTTGAAACGTAGTTTAAAAGCAGCTTCAGCTGAGCTTGAGGAATGGCAAAGAAAATCTTCGGAAACTAGGTTGCTTTTATTTTTAGGTTATCCTCCTTAATATTTCACTTCTATATTCGCAATACCGGTTCCAAAAGGTAAATGATTACTCTTGTTTCATTCTCACGTGGGACCTCTCAATCTATTTTCCACCATTTACCCTAAGATAATACTTGTTTAACAATGTCATAATTAATTTTGCAATTGCGATTTCAGTTGCAAAATTGCAGAGTAAGTGCCATTTTGTGATCATGGCTTAATCATCTACTTGAAGAGCACTTTCTTGAGATCTTTCCTGTATTTTAAATGAAAAGGTCATGTAATTCAAGAAAGACTGCAAATACAAATGTTCATCTATTAGTAGTTTGCCTCTCTATCAATAAGTAGAGAAAAATTAGTGTGCTACCAAACTTGTCTCTCAATAAAGCAATAAACATGGGCAAACACGAGCAAAACAAAAAATAAAGCAAATTAGTATGTTAGGAATGCTGATTATTTTTCCTACTGATTCCTTCTGATTCCTTTTCAAGCAAAACTAATACGATTTTTATCATGAATAACTAGAGACTTTTAGTTTGTAATCAGGGACTGCAAATTTGTCACTGCAATTTTATTGTTGTCATTAATGTCGTGAGTTTTGAAAGTACATACATTCTGAAAATAATAGAAGTCAAGCTATCTAAAAGTTCTACTTGATAATATATAGCACTACTTGTTAAAGTCGGATTTATTGATTTATTAAATTGCAGTTCTGAGAGAAAGTTGAGTATCAGGATGCAGGAAGTTGATGAAGCCATTCAAAAAGCAGAAATCACTTCACTTACCATGGAGAAGATCAAACTACCTGAAACGAATGACTACCCGGAAGCAAACGCTAGCACTAAGTTATCACCAGAAAAGGTATCATATTTTTATTTTGATTCTCAATTAACTGTTCATTTTCTGTACTTAATTATTCATTTACATTTCGTTACATGTGTATTTGGTGGTAATTATGTGCCTGCTTCTAAGAATGCAATGAGAAAAAAGTGAAGAAAGTGAAAGAGAGCTTGGTTGAGTATATCCACCAGCAGCACAGTAGCATAGTTCAACTTGCACGTGACATTTAGCACTTTGTATTTGCGTTCTTGGCTCCATATACACCGTGTTGAATTTCTTCTTGAATAAGAAAGAACTGAATCTCTTCCAACGTACTATTGATCAATTAATTTAATTCAAGAAATCTTCATTCTGGTGATTTAGAAATAATTTTAATTCGTCACTATGAAGGCCAGAAGAAAAAAGTCAATGGACTTTACATCAGAGCAAGAACTTCAAGAATTTAAAATCAAGTTTGCTGATTCTGAGCAGCAGCTTACTGTTTGGAAGAAGAAATACGAAGAATTGGGCTTTGCTAAAGATGGATTAGAAGATGAATTGGATTTGAAAAATAGCCAGGTTTAGATTGTTTTATAGATATTTCATCTCAAATTAGCAAGGAAGGTGCTGATAAAAGTTGCTTTTCAAAAAATTAATCTTTGGTGAAAGAGTTTTATTTCCGCAGAGAAATAACTTTGCAACAACCAAATGAATTTTGGCGACATAATATGATACTTTCCAACCAATCATTTCTTGCTTGATCTTTGCAATTTTTTGAAGCTCGTTTGAAGTCCGTTTGTGCTTTAAATTTTAATTCCGAGTTCAAGTCTTCTCTCTGATAATTTTGAAGATTCAAAAATGGGAGAAAATGTGCGATGATCTCAAACAACAGTTGATTGAAATGGAAAAAGTTAGGCATCAAAAAATTGCTTTGGAAGGTGCGTAAGAACTTTGTTTTTTCATAGTTTGCCACTACTATTTCTTCTAGGACCATAATATTCCATCCTTTGATGAAGTTTTATGTTGCCATTTGAGCTCTTTGCAGTCACCAGCCTCTCCAGTTATGGAATTTAGCACCACCAGTACTCTATATGATGACACCAACGAGACTAAGAGAAGAATTGCCATTGCTAGAAATGCAGTTTTTTCTCTGGCAAGGTTTGGAAGGATAAATCGATATCACTTAAAACCAAAACGCGAATTCTTGAATGCTTTGTGTTTCCAATAGCAATGCACGGACCTGAATGTTATGTAAAGGAATAAATGCTTCTGATCTATGGGTTTATTGTCGGCTTCTTCGTATCAAATGGGTAGAGCTCCGTACAGATGAATAGGTTGTTGGCAAGCTTGGACAAAAACCATATCTACTACACCAAGATGTCAATAGACGGAAACTCTCATTTGTTGATCATGTGATTAGAAATGAAGGAATGGGATGTGATCTTATTGCGGGAATAGCTTTTGGAAAGTGAAAACGTGGATGGAGCAAAATGAGATTTGTAGACAACATTAAGGACATAGCGGGAACCAGCATTGCAAGTATTGTTGGAGAGATAGAAGATAGAGAAAATTGGAGGAGATACTGTAGGGTGCCACGGCAGATCGTCTCTACGACCTAACCGTATAGTGGTGATGATGAGTACTCTACATTTATATCTTTTATTCATGAAATTGACTTTTAAAGTATGATTTTTACCTGTAGAAAAGATCAGAGCTATGACGTCATTTGTTGAGAGAACTGAGGGACTGATTGAAGAATTGGAACAAGCAGAGAAAAGCAAGACTGAGCTAAGAGTAAATTCATTAGCTGCCATTGTTCCTTTTATATAAGTTTTTGCATATCTTGCTTGTAATCAAAAGTACATCTCCGCTGGAATTTCTTTGACCGATCTTAGTAGCTAAATTATCTTGAAATGCATTTCAATTTCTTCGTATGAGCATGCTGCGTTTTTCAAGAATAACGATGTGACATCACCCATGAAATGTCACAGCAACGTTTCAGTTGATTTAGCTTGGTTTGGTGGCGTTTTGCAACACGCAGAGGCTGTATAAAAACCATGCTGCAAAAACTGCTGTTGAAAGCTACTTTTACTATTTGACAGGAAGAGATAAAAGAATTGGACAACCAAATTTCAGACATGGAAAGTAGTCGGTTGAATTTTGAAAAAGAAATTCAGAATTTGAAGAAAGAAATCTTGGAAAGAGATGAGAAGATTGAAAATTTAAATGCGGAGAATGATAGACTGTCAACTTCTCTTGAAGGAATTCGTTCTTCATATGACCTTCAAGGATTAGTATGTTCATTTATTTGTCATAATATGATTTTAATCAAACTTTAATAATTTGCAGCTTATTTACACTGCATTTTAAACAATTTTATAGATTTCATTTCAAGTAAGTTATACTAGTCTACTTCAAATTCAATGAGTTATATACTGTTATATCTTTGTGCCATTTTTCATTGACTGCAAATTTGTGAGCTTCTTGGGTAGAATCAGAGGCCCACACGAGTGGATGTGTTGTCGACCAAAAAATTTTCAGTTTTTCCTCTCCTAGACAAAACCCGATCTATGGCAAAATGCGATGACCGATCGCATAGCGTATAATGCAAGAGTTAAACAACATAAGTCAGGGGTGTCAGTCACAAGTCAATACCTTCGATGTGACCTCGAAAGTATTTTGAGTAAACTGAAACCTAGCAATATTTTGCTTACCTCTTCAGGCTGCCATTAAAAGATTAGTCCCCCCACTTTTTCGCCATTGTCTAGAGTGCCAGATAGGAAACACCTCGTAAGTTTGATCTATTTTACAGTCCCTTTCACCTAACCATGGCACCCTCCTGGACCCCGTCAACCTTCCTGGCCCGCGTTACGTCATATAATACCATATTTGGGCCCAAAGCCAAAATGCGTTTGACACTCCTTACATAGATGATTAGAGACACAGATCCACGAGGACAACCTCGGATGACTAGCAACCTGGTCTAGAGTGCTCCTCCGAAGCTTGAACCTTAGCAGTATTTCAATGTGTTCCCCTGCCTTTAACCACACTTAAGTATTAATTTTGGTGTATTTTTCATCGTCTTGAAATAAATTTTGAACTGTTTAATAGGGAAAATCCTCTTTGGAGCAGAAGATTATGGTGTTGAATGCCAGATTGGTTGAGATTCAAGGGAAGTACGTGAATGAACAGCAAGAGAAGCAAGAACTGAAGCGAATATTTAGAGAATCGATGATGGGAGTTGTTATGTTAAAAGCAAAAGTTGAATGTGAAAAGATAAGAAATGTAGATGATTTCCATAGCTTGAAGTATGCACTTTTCCAATTGAATTCTTTATGTTGATTTAGTCAAATGATCTTAAGCATTAGAAAAGTAGGCAAAATGTCAGTTTCTGTGTGAATTTTCATTTTGTCTCTCTCGCAATCTATGAGGCTGATTTAATCAAATGACCTGAAACGTTAGGAAGCACGCCAAATTTCAGTTTTGTATATATTTCAATTTTGCTCCTCGCTTGATCTGAAATTGCATCCACAATCACCCTTATAAGATTGATAATAAGTTCAATGATTGCACTGGGAGAGGATGGTTTACATATTTTTCACTAGTTTCTCATGCCGTGATTGCTGTGTATGTGTGCGCGATGTCTTGAATCAACCATGACATATCTCTAAGCCTAGAGAGTGCAGGAATAGGATTTAGTAAGCCCTTTTATAACTATGTTCGAATATGAAGCTTTTTGATGTTATGTTCCTAATTAATGCAATAATCTAATTTGTTATCATGCAAATTTTTGCATATTAGGATGCAACTCATCGAAAGGTTGACAGAAACCGAGAACGTTTTTACTGAGGCGCAGGCAAGAGCAAGAAAAGACCTTCCGGTTAGTTAAATTCCTTTATTTTTACCATTTGCTTTCACCAATGTTTGCCCATTTTCCATTAACAATTTGCAATAAGTCAAAGCAAAGCTGCATTATTGAGTCTGTCTTCTGCAAAATCGTGTATGTGTTCAAGTGCACGTTCATTTTATTTTTGATATCTCCAACTTTTTTGCCATATTTTAGAGCACCCATTCATGTAGATAAGTGTTGTGGTTTACTATATATCAAAATACTAATTCTTGTTAATTTTCGAAGAACCGTTTCTGGGGCATTTTTATTGCCACATAAAGTTTCATGCTAATAACAGTTTAATGCTTAGGCCCATCAACAAAGTCGTCGTGCAAGTGTGGGCCTAATGCCTGAACCACCAGCATTACCTGAAAAAGCGGAATATGAACTTCTTGAATGGAAGGAAAAATACGATGAAGTTTGCAAGGAAATTGAAAATGCTGAGGACGAAGTGAAAGAGATGACAATTCAGGTTTATAAACCAGCATGCAATTTTAATTTTCTGATTAGCAATAATTTTCTCTTTCGCTGCATAAAAGAGCAATTTGCTTCACAGAAGGTTACCTCTTGCGTTGCTTAATAAGCACTGCATAAACCGCAACTTTAAAAAAAACTTTTTACTGAATACTTAGATTTGCTCTTATTTCTCGATGACTTTAAGTTTTTGAGTATTATAGTTTCTTTGAACAATCATTTTTCACATTTGCTCCTGCCTTTCTATTCTAGTTTCCCCTACATTAGCACGCTGCAGTATGTTTGATAATAGCTAATTGCATGTAGTTGCATCTCATTAGGTTGGCAGATTACAAGTTGAGCTAGAGGAAGCAACTGAGGAATTAACTGAGGTATCTGAATCCAAAACTCACACTGCACGTAAGTTTACTTCTTCCAATTATCCACTTAATAATTTTGCTTTAATTTCAGATATTAGAATTTAGTAATTATTTATCAATAAATATGCTATCATTCTTTTTAGATGATTTGGATTCAGCAAAATCTGAACTTTCAGATTTGAAAGGTGAATTGTCTGACGTAAAAGGATACAATGAAAAGTTGAATGAAGAGATTGTAAAGCTGAACAATACAATTCAGGTGCTACAATGATTTTTGTAATCATTTAGAATTCAGCCACCCTATTTTCTAATCTAGGCAGCTTCTACTGGCCATATTCGCTCAGACAACACTTCACTGCTCAGATTACACTGAAAATGGTACAGTTATTATATGGGATGAAAGAAAACTCATTTAACGAATATTGCAGGATGGTCTTATAAACAATTCTGAAATATTCACCTATTCGTTAGCTTTGTAGCTTGTAATTTGTTTTAATCTTTTTCTGTATTCTAGTCATACCTTCTAATATCTCTTAAATATTCGATAAGTACTCGATACTTCTATTAGAAATTGCTTTTTATATAATGATTTTGTACCTAAGCTGTGGCTTGTATTCGAGAATGGCTTCTAATTTAGGGTGGTTGCTATTGATGTTGGCTTCATCTATTTCTACTTCTGCAGTATCCATGTATTTTACTTAAAGATTTTGCATAGCAAAATGAGATTCAAAAAGGAACATATTAAATCTGCATACCGTTACTTTTGATATTCCTCATAAACAGGAAATGGAAAATGCTTTTGAAGACGATGCCAATGCAAGAATTGTTGAGATATCTGAATTAAAGAAGGCAAACGAAGATCTTAGAGATGCCTTGGCAATTGTCTCAGAAGAGTCTCAGAAAGTCAAGTAAGAAACTTTTTTAACATACAGCTGTTTTTCACCTTAAATAGTACGTTAATAATGCTTGCAGAGATGGGTAAAATCAAGGAAAGATAGATGCAAGTCCTTTGTTTATTATTACATCGAGTTCTAAACAAGTTAAAAGAAAGGGGGCTATTTAGCAACGGTTAATAGGAAAACATAATGTCATCCCATTTTATAGGGAGGAGAATTGTGAAAGAAAATCTAAAGCAAAGAATGCTGAAGATGAAATTGAAGAGCTAAGATTGGTAAGATGATGTTTTTAGTGTTGTTTTCTATAATGCTAAGTCCTAGCACCGATGTGAGTTTAGTCTTTGCCATCCTTTTAGCGTCTTGGAATTCTGGAGTATGACCTTGGAAATTGGAAGTTTCGTCAATACTGAAATTGAATGACTATCTAATTTCTCTATGACTGATGATTGTTCACAAATAGACTTCGTATTTGATGATTGACTACCTTCTGCCTAGTCTACCTGAAGTACTATTCCGTGAACGGCACCCAAAATGATGTTTTAATTATTTTCACATGCTAGTGATTCATTGCAACCTTTGGGTAGGCTTTTACACCCTTTACCATACCATCAAGCCATGGAAGGCTATACCTATGTTCTTAGAGCAGGATTGTCCAACGAACAGCTCGCGGGCCACATTGTGGCTCACCATATTGTCTGATGTGGCCCACATTGAGCTTAAAGTTGCCAAAAAATTTTATGTGGGTAGAAATTTTGATGCAATTACAAAATTACATCTTGTTTATTTCATATTAACAATATCAACACTGAAAGAAGTAGCAAACTAGCAGACAAAAAGCAAACTAATAGACAAGCATCTTTCATATATCTTAGGAGTTACCACATCCACAATAGAAGTTGACATTGACAGTAATATAAAATCAAAACAAACACTAACCTCGCACTAACAGTTGGATTTATTAGTATTGAAGAACTCAATGTGCTTTTCTTTTTGATATATATATATATATATATATATATATATATATATATTTAAGAATTCATAGTGCACTCCCACACATGCTTTCATGAGATAAATATAAGCTCAGTAAAAAGCAGCACTTTCATCACGTTTCGCTTATCGCTTTATCAGAAATTTCTGATAAGGTGATAAGCGAAACTTGATAAAAGTACTGTTTCTTCTGAGTTCATATAAATATTAATATATATATATATATTTATATAGTATATATATAAATATTTTTATGTATGTATACATATATACTTGCTTGTTGTAATGTTAAAAGTGCTCATTTTTCAATCCTCTCTAGAATAGTTTCAATCTTTATAATATGTATTATATAAGTGGCCCTCCTCCGTCTATGAAGATGCCTCTACGAGAAAAAGGGCTGGACAGCCCTATCTTAGAGGGTCCAAAGGTGTGGTAACCAAAAGCCTTTTTGAGGTGTGTCCAATGTTTGTCATCATATTGTGCAGCTATGGAAGCCACTCCTAAAATATGCACTGCTAGATCCATACCTATTTCCGAAGATTATCTAACGGAAATTTAATGAATACAGATC
The DNA here is from genome assembly GCA_900291935.2 of Cassiopea xamachana. NCBI lineage: Eukaryota > Metazoa > Cnidaria > Scyphozoa > Rhizostomeae > Cassiopeidae > Cassiopea > Cassiopea xamachana. The sequence continues at coordinate 11,191,748 of OLMO02000286.1, forward strand.
TATGAGCTTCATTTTTGAGCATCAATCCACTTTCGTCAATTAGGAGAATGAAAATTTGCAGAAACAGAATAGGGACTTGGAATGGAAGTTTAAGGTAAGCAAACGCAGTTTATAGATGAATTTCTGTTATTTGATTTCCCGGTTTCTGTAAATTGCTGGAATATCTTTGAATTTAGAAATACAGACTAGTAATTTGTTTGCCCTAAAAAACCTTAAGCTGATAAAGTAAAATTCATTGAAATTGTTTGATTTATTATTTTATTTATTGATTTCCCAATTGAACATTTATTATTTCATCCATTTTGTTTCAACAACTTTCGTCAATGGTTTTATTTCCCATAGAATCTAGAGATTACTCTTCAAGAGGAATCAAAGTTACAGAAGGAGGCTGACGCTGAAGTAGTTGCTGCTGAGAAGAAAATAAAGGAATTGCATAGAATGTTAGATGAATCAAGGTCCAAGGTATGACAAATAGATTCACTACTCATAATGTACCTTTGGCACAAAATTCTTTTATCCACTAATTCCAGCTGTATTTTGCATTCAGTAGTTTCAAAAGATGTAGAAAACCTGTCTTGAACATTGCCTCTAATTTGCTTTTATAATCTTTAGTAGTACTGCACTCTAGCACATGACATTTTGCTTTGATAAGATTATCCTTTAAAATATGGAAATTACATATAACTTTAGCTTGTAACCTAGCATTATGGTGTTCTAGTATTGTTATGGAGTCTGCTACAATAAGGTGAGTTGCAACAAATTAATTTTCAAGGATTAAATNTTAATCACATCAAGCCTGAAATCTCTGCCTTGCATTTCTGGTTCATGTGCTGTATTCTTTAATAGCAATTCAAGAGAAAGAAGACTATCTAAGGAATACGAAATTACTGCCACATGTCTCTTATGGTTAAAGTTTCTACTCAATCTGTAGTCAGATATGAAGTGAGAATTTTTTCTCGTAGATTTGAAGGAGACGGTTTTTATCTCAAAATTACTTCCTTTTGTTTCTCAAGTCTTTTGTGCGCTACGTTATATAATCTCTTTTTAGGAAGGAGATCCAGCGCGATTAAAAGAAATAGAGAAGAAAATGACGGTATGATTAGATATTAACTTTTTATTAGATCTGAGCATTCAGCCTCCTATGGTGATTTGCTATAAAAAATTGCTTTTGCACAGCTTAATATTTCCTTGACGAAATTTTATGCTTTCATACTAGGACTTAAAGCACAAATTAAAAGAAGAATGTGATCAAAATGAAGAACTAACAGAAGAAGTTGGCAAACTGAAAAAGAAACTGAAGGATGTAAAAAGTGAAGCTGACGACGAAATCAACTTGAAAAAAGAGGTATCTTTTTTATCGCTTACATTTGTATTCTTGTCTCGTTGACATGCAATTATAAATATTTCTGATTATCTATGTACAGCAATTTTCCTATTGCTGATAGCGGATTTGAAATTGCTTAAATTTTTTCACCAAAATATTGTTCTTTCTTCTCTTCCTTGCCCTAATATGCACTCAGTAGGCTGCTCATATTAATTTTTGGTAGATGCGAAGTTTATGTAGGCATAAATTCTAGGGGTTGCTGTTGTTGTTGCTGTTGCTTTATATAATTTATTTAAACTGCCACTATTAGTATTTACATTTTATGATAGATTTTATTCTAACATTTTTATTATCCTTGGGGGTAATGTAGTGTATCAGTTTCTTATGTTTGCTTGTCCTTGATGTAAAAATTTCAACTATAACTTCAAATATGTGAAGATTTCTTTCACGATGCTCAAATGAGGAACTCATCAGCATTCATCTTTAGTACATGTTCAATCGATAGGAAATTTCTTCTTTGAAACAAGAGCTTAAGGATGCATCAAAGCAAGTCAAGGTTTGAATTTTGCTTTTCTAGAGCATGTAACGTATTGGGTTTGATGATTTAGCTAAGTTGTGTTGTATTTCAAGTTACTGTTATCATCATGTTGCGTGTTTCGATCTTGCGTACCTGCGGAGTCGTGTTGTGTTTGGTAAACACCCTTTCCGGGCACTGTGTAGTCCTTTCATCGTGTATTGTGATCTTGATGTACCATGTATTGATTAGCGCTCAGTTGGTGTCATTTGTATTGCGTGTTTTAATTCGCATTAATCAGTTTTCTGTTTGCATCAAGAGTAAAATATCAAAGAGCATTTATACATTTACATAGTTTAGCAATTCTTTGTTAGGCCTAGGCATAGAGTACTGTTACAAATGTGGTGACTGCTCACCATCATGACAAGAACCTAATCGTTAAAGGGGCCTACTTATACTCTACTTAATTTACTATTTCACCATAAAATTTACAGTGCTACAATTGGAAATGTTCCAACATGAAAATTATAGTTGCATATTTGCNCATATATTTAGTTTTCAGAATTGTACCTGACTTTTACCCTTGATTTTTATTAAGAAAAGAAATTTTGCTTTCATTTATAACTTATACATATCCTGCTTTTATTTTTTTCCAACATATACTATAGGCTTTTAGATAGTTTCAAATCCGTTTTAAAAAATAACCACTTACTAGAGATTTGAAGTTAATGAGTAAAATTCGTACTTTTCTGCTACGTTTCTATCGGGATACATCTTTCTAGCACCAACCATGATCAAAGTTCTAACTCCAATATACTAATTGCTAGTTACAAATATCGCTAAGTTCTTTATAGTTTCATTGACTTATAATACGTTTAGGAATTGAAGCTTGCTATGAAAGAAGCAGCTGCAGCAAAGGATCTTGCTGATGATGAAGTCAAAAACGTTACAAAGAAGCTTAAAGATGCAACCATTAAGTTGGAAGAGCTTCAAAAGTCGGATAAGGTAAATTGTACTAACGGTTATATTACTTGTATAAATTCCCTGCAATTTCAAAAGAATGTTGTATTTTAATAATTTGATATAACATAGTTGCAGCTCATAATAAATATATATATACATATATATATAAATATATATATACATATATATATAAATATATATATACATATATATATAAATATATATATACATATATATATAAATATATATATATATACATATATATATATAAATATATATATATACATAAATATATTTATATATATATCAGAGAAAAAATCAGAAAAGAGGAAGCCATGGATGACAAAGGAAATTCTCGACCTAATAGAAAAGAGAAATAAACTGGAAAAGATGTCAAGCCTCCAGGAATATAAAGACCTTAAGAAGGAAATTCAAAGAAAGTGTAGAGAAGCAAAAGACAGGATTATACTGGAAGAATGCGAATACATACAAAAATTAGAGGAGAGCAACAACAGTAGAACTGCTGTATCAAAGAATTAGAAAGCTTAACAACAAACAAAGGGTCCAGAGTAATAATAAACTACTGTCGAAAGAAGGTGAAGTGATTTCTGCACCAGAAGATCAGGCTAAAAGGTGGAAGCAATACATCGAAGAGATGTACAAAGGTGAGAAAGTAAATGAAGCTGACGGAAATGAAACCTTAAATGAAGAGCCAATCAGTAAAAAAGAAATAATTGAAGCAATTAAATCTCTTAAAAACAATAAGGCTGGAGGACAGGATCAGATACCGGTGGAATTTATCAAGAATGGAGGTAGCAGACTGATTGAAAAAATAGTTGAAATCGTCCAAAAAGTATTTGAA
>OLMO02000286.1:11203327-11239186 GCA_900291935.2 Cassiopea xamachana
AGAAATGACATAGAGGTTTTATTGAATTTTCTTACGAAATATATAATTTCTGAAGTCACTTGCAGATAGAATCATAATTGTTTCACTCGTACTTTAGGGTTTTGTTATGAAAGTGTCTACTATCAATCAAAATGTTAAGTTACATCCTGTGCTTTCCCTCTATAAGCAGATACCATTCTTTTCAACTTGCACTCATTTCATGCAACAATGATGGAATTAAGCAAATTGGATAGAAAAATAGCTACGTGGTGACATTTTTAAATAAATTTGCCTCAATGTAGTACAGCTTTTTTAGTGCGTTTGTAGAAATGAAATTACACTTTATATAAACGAATAATTTCTAGGATGAAGTGGATAGTGGAAAAGATTTGGAATCACTGCAAAGAAAGTGCAAAGTAATGTCAATTAATCATCTTTAAAATATTAATTTTCTTTCCTCAGTTCCTGTAAATTGACAGTTTATCAATCATCTTAAACTTTTTTGCCCCTTTTTCTGTCGTGTTAACTTTGTGAAGTGTTAGAATATAGAAATCTACTCTTACAGTTCAATTTTGCTACCACAGTCTCTTCAAAGGACCCTCGACAGGGAGCAGGAAGAGCACGAGAAAACTGATCAAAAACTCCAAGAAGTAAGGGCTGAGTTAAAATCTGCGAAGTGGAAAATATCAGATTTGGAAGCTCAAATGAAGGTAGGTCTTTTCATACTTTTAGATATTCAGCTTTCTTTCTCAATATTCAGATTTCGATTGATATTGAAGATGAATGGCCTACTATAGATCTTCATTAAACTCTGCTATTTGAATGAAGTACACCAAGTCTATTAATCTAAAGTACCTTTATTATCTTTCAACTTTTGCAAGTATTATCTTAAATTTTTTAATATTTCTATCGCAATTGCATTTTGTAGAACATACCTGATACCTCAAAAACTGACAATGGTGAAACAAAGGAATTAAGGGAGAAAGTAAAGGTAATACCACTTAGGAAGATAAAGAAGAAAAGAAGTATGAAAGGACAAGCAAATCTTCAAAAATGTTATTTCCTAGGGGAATTCTTGAGAATCCGAATCCCATGTTTGCATAATATTGTTTATGTTTGGCTTTGTGCAATGAAAATTTAGATGATGTTTATTTAATTCACAGCAATTACAAAGTATGCTTAGCGAGGAGCAAGAAGAGCATGACCGAACAGACAAAAAGTTAATGAAGACAAAGCGAGATCTGGAAGATGCAAAGCATGAACTATCTGAGCTTCGAAAGGTTTTTTCGAATCACTTCTTTCCAAATCCTATTTTCATCACAAATTGGCATTTTATTACAAATTTTGTTTTTAGAAATATGCTACCATCTACTGAGTATTGATGATCTCAGTTTTCATTTTCAAGTTAAGCCTATAAATATGTATATATATATATATATATATATATATATATATATATATATATATATATATATATATATATATATATATATATATATATGTACCACTATATCATAGGCAAACAACGTAAACAGTACCTTACAAAATATAGATGAAATTAAGAGTTTTGATAGCAATCATACCTAGTAGGACAGCCCTGAGTATGGATCCCCAATACCCAGGGAAATCCCACCAAACACCAGACTACACCCAAAAACCGAAGTAAAGGCATTAATAGATTTCTATTATATATAAATATATGCAAATAAATACTCTATTCTAGCTTAGTCTATGCGGTTCATTACATTTTAGGGTGGTATTTTAGCCGCGAACTCAGCAGCCAATGAGGAACTGGAAGAAAAATTGAGAGTAAGTAGTAAACCCTACCCTTGTCTCGTCTTTCAAATGTGTCTGAACGCTGTTTTGCCTCCGCCTTCTGTTACAGAATCAACTGCACAAAGAGCCAAGTTATTGATCAGTTTGATTATGAATGTACAGCAACTTCTCATTTTAGCCGCTCGCGGTTTGTTAACTTTTTGGATTTTTGAAGGGGGTTGATTAGAGAGAAGGACTTATTCAAGTAGGGCTTTAAAAGTTGTTCTGTTAGTTGATCATATTTTTGTTGAAATTTTATACTAATTAACTCTTTCTTTGATGCTGCAAATACTAATAATAATGTATTTTAGCTCGTGCAAATGATGATTTTTAAAAATACACTATCTCTACATAATTCGTGATTACTTTTCTTTTTTTAACGCTAGAGAGCACAAACAGGGCGGGGACTCTGTAAAGGGTAAAAGGTTATTTATACTTCTAACTCTAGGGTAGGGCCTCATTTGAGGGAGATCTCATTCGAGGGGGCAATTAGATGATTTGTGTTACGTAAATAGTCTGTTCGTGCTACAGAAATTTACCACTGCACGAAAAAGCGGCAAAATTCTTTTGACATACTTAAAAGCTTGTTTCGTCCGATACTCATCAGAGTATAAAAACGTTGGATAGTGACCTAAAGGTTAACTGAAATATATATCCTGATGCAGTTACTGTGATAGGATGCGTCTAATTGGCCCCAAATGTGACCAATTAGGACCTATTAACATTGTTTACTTGAAGAGTCCCAATGAAAAAACAAACTCTTTTTGTCTACACTTTAATAGCTGATTAATTTAACTTTAGGAAATGGAAAGTGCCCTAGAGGAAGAGCGGGACAACTTTAAGAAAACTGCAAAGAATTTGGAGAAAGCTGAGAGTCAGTTAAAAGCTGCTCAAATGGAATTACATGAGCTACAAGCAACTGTAAGTCGTTTTGCTCAGCAACTTGCTCAAGGAATTCACCTAATATACCGGCTAATCAGTAGGTCATTAAAGCTAAATTAAGTAAACTACAGCAAATCTCATGTTTGAATATTTTGTTCAGTATTGGTAGTTAATGTTATCTCTGCTGCTTCTGTTGTCGTGGCAAGTTCATTAGCTGTACTATGTAGCGTGAGATAGTATTTTATATAGTTATACCAGATGTCTGACAAGCCGGAAATTTCTGGTGCTGGTCACTAATTTTTAGAACATCCGGCTCCGGTCGGAGTTATAAAAACCCGTTCCAGCTTAGTCCTATGCTTAAACGCAAGGATTTTAAACTGCAATTTTTCAGTACTAGGCATCAACCTATGCAGCTTATAGAAGTTTGAAAATTAGCCGTGTAGTAGCCAATTAGAAATGCAAAATAAGATGAATACATTGTCGTATTTCATCGAAAATTTTGATCCTCCACCAGCTTTGATCCTTGAGCATTTACAGCTATTGCTTTTAAGGTTATTGCATTCGCAGAAATGCTGATTCATTATATGCGCTACGCACAAATTGGGTTTGCCTTGTGGCCTCAAACCGGTCTAACACAATTACTGAGATCCTAGTATTTTAGTGGTTAGAACGCTCGCACATTGTGAACAACGGGGAGATAAAAGGTAGTGAGGATAGGAAATAGTTATACTACTTCACATGGCGATGATCCAACATAAGCGCCTGACAGACTCTTTCTCTACAAATGAAACTAGTATACGGAGCCTAAACTTACCTTTTCGTGCGTCGTATAAATTGAGGTCTGACTTTGACATGTATGCTAATCAGGGAGTGGCGCAGAGAATTTTACGGCGAGGTTGGGTGAATCTGCCTACTAGGGACTAAGATATGGCTAGCAGTTACTAGAATTAATTGTACGACTCCCGATAAGAGAATTGTTATTTATCCTTAAAACGAGGCTCAGTTTGCTCCACCAGGGAGCTATAGGATATTCTAGCCTTCCCCTAGCGCCAATCCTGATGCTAATGTCATTAATCAATGTTAATACTGGTATCGTTGTATCGTTAAGCACCTGATTTTATTGGCAATAAAACTGGCAAACACTCTAGCCACTAAAATCACTTTACTCCTTTATATGATGATGTTCGGACTTCCATTTCTGACTGAAGATGGCCCAAGATTGAGTCGAATCTTATCATGAATTTGTCAATTAGAATTGAGTCAAGTTGTCTGTAACTGGATTGAGTCAAAAAGTATGGAATTGTCAAATAGTATGGAATTGTCAAATAGTATGGAATTGTCGAGTAATACGATCTAAAGAAGAAAAGCTAAATGTTATATTTTTTGTCGTCATACTTATATTCAAATTTTTACAAAAGCTGCGTTTCCTTTCATCAACTGGATTTTTACAAATTTAGGACGATGCCAAAGTTTCGAAGGGAAAGAAGGAATTAAACTCCAAGATATCTGTAAGTCTCTTAATTTCTTAACCCATATACTAATTATACTGTTTGTACTGCTTATACTCTATCTGCAAAGCTCAATTTGTCAAAAATTGAAAATCCTTTCACCGTTACAAGAAATCTGTAGCGTTAATAACTAAGCGATGTTCCATAATCATTGGCATGTTAGAGTACACTCTCCATAACTTGAATACTCAGGGAACAAACACAAATCTTCGTATTATTGAGAGTTGAGTTTTTAAGAATTGAGCTAATTCCTGCAGTGAATACGTTTAAAAGTCATATTTCAGTCAGGAATTCAATATTTACAGTTTTGAAAATAATCATTAACTTATGCTTGTTTTAACCCAACCAATTTATTCCTTTAAGGGAAGGACTCTATCTTTAGTGCGAGCGATTGAACATCTTTAACATAGAAAGTGGCTAAGGACATGTTTTGGAGCCTTTTTCCTATCCAGAGCTTCTTCTAATTTTGAATTGGGCGAAATTGTGGAGGTGTGCAATCGAATGGCTGCGCGTGGGAATTCTGGTGGGTGGGGCACAATGAAATTATGCTAGGATATTTGGCTCCCATCAAACCCCTTAATTGTGCACNCTCCGGAGATTTTTTCTCTTGCTATTCCAGGCTTATTACGTTGATGAGGGGAGGGTCTATTTACTTCACTTCAAGTTTATCTTGTTTTGATTAACGATAAAAAGGCTTTGCTAAGAGGCCGTATACTGCCTTCAATTCGATGAAGATGACTATTGCTGTGGTGAGCAAAAGTGCCAACTATAGCTCAGCAGAAAATGATTTCAAAAGCTGGATAGGGTACATTTCATTTTACCCCGCTTGGTCAACGCCGTATTCAATCACAATAGCGCTTAAACCAATCAGATGCAGCTCGAGTTCAATGGCAATTGTACTAAGAGCTCTATCTTGCTAACTTTTCAGAGTTGAGTTGAATTTAGTGGGGCAAACTGGAATATGCTCTGAAGGAATACGAAAGGCTCTGCTGTTCTGTAATAAAAAGGCAGCGTCAGATCACTGAAGAAAAGCAAACAGATCAAATTATTGGCTAGATTTTCTATTTTTCGGGGTATACCCTTAACTTACCGCAGTGCAGAAACAAAATTGACGTTGGCGACGATGGATTTCCATTCTTTGCTGTCTCTTGCAAGTTTTGCAATTTCCTCTATCCTTCTAATATCTGTTGTTACTCTAATTCCATCCATGTAAGTTAGCCTTTGTCTTCCTCTGACTCTCTTCCTCTCAATCATTCCTAGAATACAAGTACTTTATAAGCCATCCCTTCTTAATACATGTCCAAGAAACAATTTATCTTTTCACAATAACTGTTAGCAGCTCTCTTTTTGGGGTATACCCTACCATAACATAAAACGCTATGGTAACATGGCCTTGCGGCATTCAATTTGCATAAGGCACAAGGGAGATCAGTTGCTAGTGATGGGAGAGTGAATTCTGCTGTATCTTGTGGTACTTTTGAAAGAAGAAATCCATTCATAAAAAGAACTATTTCCTGAAAATCCTATGTTGGACAATGCTCCACCTGCCCCAATAGAAATGCTGCCAATTGCCTTCGATATGCAATATTTGACAATTGAGAAATCAAATTCTCTTGAGATATTTTGACAAATGAGGCTGCATGAAAAAGTCTTCCATGGGACATAATCGTTGCTTCAGATATGGAAAAAGTCAAGCAATCGAGCTTTGGAGTGAAATAGGACAAGGGAATTTGTGCTAGATAATGATTATTCGAGCTATCAAGATTTTGTTGTGTAAACTTTCTTTCTTATTGTGATCCTGTCTTGTAAATTTTGTTAATTTATTTGATAAGACAAATATAACATAAAATTCCGAATATAGGCCTTCCAAATAAGCACCCCGAATGTAGGCCCCTTGTAAACTAATCCAAAAATCCCGATTATAAGCCCTGGACTTACATTTGGGATTGTGTTTCTATAGTTAGGATAACGAATAAGCATGGACAGAGAATGCATAGTGCCTTTGTATTACTTTTGCTCTTTTGTGAAGTTTTGCGTAGTAAATCTCGTCATCAACCTCTCTGATTGGTCACCGAATGATGAACACTATGGAATACACTGGTCACCCGTTAACACGAAAGACCCACCGAATATAAGCCTCCGTATAGTATTTTTCATATAGCATAACTGTCTACACTTTCAAGATTTTAAGATTTGAAATTGTTTTTCCATTGCAAAAGGAGCTACAACTGAAGCTTGAGGAGCGAGATTCGACCATTGACGAGCTCAACAATGCTCTTAAAGAAGAAAGAAGCAGAGTGAAGAAAACAAAAAGTAACCTTAATGACATAGAGGATCAAAAAGATGAAGTAAATTTCTACTTTTCTTCTAATTGCACTTAGGAAGTACTTGTCTTTGTTTATCGAGTCCCTTTCAAATTGGATTTACGACTCTGTTGCTTTTAATCACTTGTTATCATATTATACTTTAAATGATTAAGCAGGCTTCTCTTGATACTTTAATGCTGCTAGATGCTTCTACGAATTTTATAATCTTTCAAATTTTTATTTCAAGGTGGAAAAGTCCTTGAAAAAAAAGATATCATCACTGCAATTTGAGTTAAAGGTATGACATCCAAGCAAGATAGCGGTGTTTATCTAAATTTTTTGTGAGAAACAACCGATAGAATCAATCTCTGTTAGCAATAGCTTTCGTATATGAGAAGTTACTGGACAACATAGATGTAAACTTCAAGCTTCGTAAACGAATAAAGCTTAGATTATCAAACTCTGATTTCTACTGATTTGTCTATTTTAGAAATATGAAAGCTTATTGGAAGAAGAGAAGGAAATTTCCATTGAGCTCAGAAGTAATTTGGAGCGTACAGAAAGACAGTGCGATGCAGCAAGAGATGAACTTGAAGAATTTAAGAAGCTGCAAAAATTGGTACGCTGCTTGGATCTAGTTCCCTAAAANAAGCATGCACATTAAATAGGTTTCTTCTGACCCTCATTGTAGCTACCCTCAAATATATTTCTTCTGACTTTCACCACTGCTAAGTTTTCATAGACCCTCGAATTTATTTAAGAATCCTTTCTTTCACGCAGTTAATCCTAGAAATAAGAAAGCAAAATCATAACATATTTAATATAAACTCACGTGCTTTCTCGCTTTTAGGATGAAAATACTGAGGATACTGGAATCGCAAGTTTGAGGAAAAAACTTGAGGTTGTATCTCGGACCAGTTAAATCAACACTGTGTTTTTTATTTCTGAACCTGGTCCTTGAATATTTTAGTGATTTAATGTAGATTGATACTAGAATTTTTCCAATAATTTCCACATTTGAACGCCAACATACTAGAACATACTGTTTCATATCAGGCCGCTCTGCGGGGCACAATGGGATTATAAGTCTGCAAGCAATAAAAACATTGCAAATTTAGAAAACTTTCCAATTTTCTAGCAATTTAAAAATAAGTTACTAGCTTTCTGAAACCGTTCTATAGTAATTAAAGCCTCCTGTAACCAACAATGTAGTTCATGTTCCTACAGCAATTAAAAATTTAATGTCATTTTCATCAAATAGTTTCTCACTGCTGTAAATTTCTATATGGTGTACCATAGGATGCATCATGGAGTAAGCCCAAAATGTTCTCTTTACCTTTCTCCTATTACCTCTACCCCATTTCCAGATTCAGATTTGAAAAGCACAGCCAGTCTTACGTAGTTTCCGCTAAAACAAGAATTTGTGACGCGAAAAAAAGTCATGTCACTTTGAAGGTGTAATCTATCACCCCTGCACATAGTCACTGTACTTCTATACATTTGGGCTATTGCAGCAAAAAGCTTTGATTTCTGACGGCTTAAAAATATAGACTTCTTCTAGTAATATTGTCATTATTTCGTAGATAATAAATATGTAATATCCTCTCTGTAATTTCTATCTTTGAGAGCCAGTCAGAAGCGCGCTACAACATTTGCATTTTGTTGGCCGAAATGAGACTTTTTGGAAGAAATTTGCTAGCATGTAGTCAATTTAGGTTTGATGACTTAAAAAGTGCACATACGTATCCATCACAAAGTTACTGAGTAGGTTTATGGCATAATTCTGTTTTTATTTGCTCAATACTAGAACCTACATACAGCGTTAGATGAAGAAATGGCTGCCCATGAAAATACTGAATCAGAGCTTGAAAAGATGAAAGAGAAATACAATTCAGCGAGAAAGAGAATCGATGAGCTAAACGATGAAAGGCGCGAGGTTTGGGCTTAATATTTTTTGTATTTGACGTCATAACGTTCAAAATTTTATGTTTTTGAATAGATGTTTGTCCATTTGAATAGTCTTCAACTTGTGCCCTATAGTATAAAATCGGCGACCAGCTTATGCTATTCGTTCCTGCTTTGGGTTAACTGAATAAATTCAAAAGCTGACATCCCACTCCATTCCACAATTCTTCAGAGAAACGTGATTTTGTCTTCCTATTGCCCTTCTCCTGCTATCTTGCCCGTAAGTGCTAGATTTTCCATTCCGTATTTGCTTATGCAATGTCCAAGGAGCTTAAAATGCTTTTTCTTAACTGGTTCCATCAACTTTCTTTCAATGTCAGCTATTATTAACATTTCTTTAAATTTTGTATGAATTTCCCGGCCTATCCTCATAATTTTCGCTGAGACCTTTCTGCTGCAGTTATTCTCTTTTCAATTTTATTATATACAGTCCATGTCTCACTTTTATACATTAGAGCCGGCAACATTTAGCATTCCAGCACCATTAGTCTAATTGATATAGTGATCTTTGGGTTGCAAAAGATTTTCTTCAACTTCAGAAGGTCTCTCTTTAATCCCAATAATCTCTCTTTAAGCTTCTTAAATAACTAAACCAAATCACTTGCTTTAATTTCTGTTATAAGCCCAGGTGTTATAAGTTGGAGTACTCTCTTTGGTTACTATCATGCACTCTGTCTTTTTTGCGTTGACCCTTTTCATTTAAATATGTTTGTATAAAAATTGACAAGTTTCTATAATAAAGCTGAAGTACTCTTTTCAAATTTATGGTAAGTCTTTTTGTTCAGGGAGAATCTAAAATAGAAAAGACTGCTAGGAGTGGCGATGCAAAGCTCAAGGTAACTTGATTAGTGACTCTAGGTCAAGTGCCTTAAAAAACATCAGTGGTGTATTTTTCTTCTAAATATTTATGTTCATCAAATTTTCGTCATTCAGCACTTTTCGTCGTATTGTTGATTGGATGCCTCTTACATGAGGCATTGGCTTAGAATTATCCATATTTGCAAATTCTTTTGATTGGCTAGATTTATATCTTATTAGTCTATAAATGATGCCAAAACTTTGGAAATTTTCAAATTTTGTGTCATTATTTGTATTCCAGACTACTCTTAACATTTTTGCATCAAACATGCGCTCATTTTCGATTTAATATTAGAAAGTTGAGGAAGAGTTAGAGGAAGAAAAGAAAGCACACGCAGAAACACAAGAGAATCTTGCTGATTTTAGAAAGAAATATAAAGTTGTGTCGATCGAACTCGAAAATGTAAAAGCAAACCTCCCCCAGGTACAATCAGCCCGTTTGATATTCAAATTAAATTGGTCGGTTAGAAAAGTATATTGATTGCACAGTACAAAAGCAGCAAACATTCTGCCTTGATTTACTATTCTGGTCCTGCTGTTCTTTCTGTCTTGCTATCCCCATTGTTACGGATGGGTTTTCCAGGGAAGGCTATAAATCTTTAAATAGTTACATAAGGTTTGTTATGCATCTATTAAAACTGCTAGATTAAAGTTTTCCGGTTTCTTCTTCCGGTTTCATTCCTGTTCCCATCATGGTAGTAATTTGAATTGTGCTGCTACTTTATGAAATCATCGTATGAAATCTGCGATGGTGATTCCTTTATTAGCTAATCAAGATTTGACACCTATGCTATTCAGGCCATCAGTATACTGAGTGCAGCAGATTTATGCCAAGCTAATTACAGTTATAATAAATGCTATGTGAACTAATTCAAGCAAGCTGTTAATTGTACGAAGGTATTTCTTGTAGGAAATTGTTGATGGAATTACCACTGGATCAGCCAACGAAAGAATTGCAGTAAGAGTCAACTATTAATTATTTTACTTTTTCTCTTGGCAATGCATAAATTGATAGACCAATCTTTTGTAGTGAACGTAGAAATTGTAGCCAAGGCCATTTTCTCATCCATTCACTTTTACACAAACATCAAGCAAATCAAAACAGTCACCCATTCAACAGCAACTCATTATCCCTTGTTTTGTTTCTTATCAACATTCAGATCGACCTCTTCTCTTATGTCATTTATGTTAATTTGTATAGCATCATTTCTGTATATATGTGTGTAGTTTTTTTTGTGTAGTCAGTCAGTTAGCAATCACTCTGCAACATAGTCTCGTCTCTGTCTCCGTGTTCTCTGCACGTTAAATTAGACTACAAACTGAAGTAGCATCAACAAGCCAATGAGAGGCAGTCAAAGGACAAGGACACAATGATAGGAAAACCTACGTTCCTATACTTTATGCCATCAAATGCTATAGTATCAATCAATCAATCAATCAATCAATCGATCGATCAATCAATCAATCAATCAATCAATCAATCAGTTGATCAATCAATTCAATCAATAAATCCATCAAACAGTAGAAAAATCAACTAATCAACCAATTGTCACCTCCCATCCAATCGCTCCCTCCGCATATTGTGTCTGCTCCCAAAAACAACTGCATATTTATGCATAAGTAGATTACACTTAACTTTGATGAACAACCTGCATTATGTGATTTTGAGTCAGGTTTTCTATTTTTTGCTTTGATATTTTTTTATTCAGGAATTAGAAGATGCTCTGAAAATTGAGCAAGATGCATATGAAGATTGCTTAGCTGATCTGGAATCAACACAGAAGAAATTGAAAACGGTGAAACTGCAGCTTAGTGCATTGAAAACTGAGCAAGAAGGGGTAGGTATACTGAAAGTATTGAGTGGAGCATTGCCTTGCAATCGTACTTGATGCAAAAGATTGTCTAGTAAATGGAAACGTTGAAGCCAATTCAACAGAACTCTATTATTTCCTAACAGTTTGCATTTTTTAAAGCAATTATTTGTTTTTGATTAGAATGTTATTTCGTCACTCTTGTAAATCAGCCAACATAAAATCCCAATATTCATCAATCACTTTCACTTCGGTGCTCTTCAACCATTTTGATGCCTTCTTTTGAGGAATGTGAAGCCTGTTCAAGAAGAGATAAAGTATTTTAATAGCCCTCTTCACTTGGAAGCATCATCTCCTCAGTTAGTCCAAAAAGTCACCTCTGTTTTGTACTAACATGTTGTCCTAAATGAACCTGTTTTGATGGAGATTTCCATTGATGCATCGGACAAATTTTTCCTGTTATACCTGAAAAGTGTGCTTAGTGGCCATAATTATTCTCAACACTGGCTGATTGCAATATATCCGTGCTAATTATCGATCCTTTTTCTATTTTTGCTATTTCATTTTTCTCATCTGCTTTCTTTAGAGTGCAGCTGGTGGGACGAAATATACATCAGATCTCAAAGTTCAACTCAAGGTTTGTCAATCGATAAAGAAAATTGCCTAGCTTTGTTTACAATCTGTTGTACTTAAGCAACATGAAATTTCAAATGTACATAAAAACCACTAATTGAAGACTTCACAAAAGTACACAGTCTCAGAAATGGAATAAATTCACAATAATGTTATAAACTACAAGAAACATGCAGCATTGATGACACCATGTAACACATTTTTGTTTAACTGAATTTTTTGGCTGTTCATGTTTGGTTAAAGCTCAAAACTGAAGTAAAGTGGTACATTTTTTCCGCTAATCAATGTTACGAAAATTGCATCAACATTTCGACAAACACAAGAAATTCTTGTTTTAGTAGCAAAACACCATGTTATTACATTCAACATAACGAAATATGTCCAAAAGTGATGTAATACACACGAAGTATCTAAAATGGAAACAAATAAGTGTGAAACATTTAAATGTTATCTCAAAGCACATAGATTTTCTGGATTTCCTTCTATATTGCTGCTTGGTGTCACGAACCAGGACCCATAAATAGTCTCCCATCATACTCGCATTGTACTCCCCGTGGTACCTCTTCTCAAAGACCAGAACGTCTTGATGGAAATGTTTCCATGCTCTTCTGAGTATGCGTCCATATTTGATTTAAAGAAGTCCAGATGATGATATAAGGAATGTCATCATCTGTTTCAATGTTGGAAGAATCTCGCGAGACTGATACAAGAAAGTTTGGAACAGGAAGTTCTTCATAGTGCTTAACGGGTCGCAGAGATGAAGGAAGGTCAGAATAGTCAAAGGAAACATCTGTTTTCTTTCCCCTATGGTGACCAGCCACCACAACCTTACAAAAGTTGCAGTTCTCCAAATGGTTTGTAGGCTCACGCCAGATTCTCGGAACTCCAAAGTTCATCCGTCGACTTTCCTCTCTATACCATACCTCCAAAGTTGATCGACAGTTTCCACAGATGACATGTAGCGCCCAATCTTCATCTTGGTCCCCAACTTGAACACCAAAGTATGCGTAGAAAGCCGCACAGAAGAGATTTCCTACAAAAATTGTATGCTTCACCGACTTGGCGCTTATAAAAATACCACAACCATAACAGAAACTGTCAGGATCATGCTTACAGAAGCTGTGAGAAGTAGCCATTGTCATAGCAAAGTTAACTTACTGAAATTCTACTTGAAAACATAATAAAGCTATCCATTTGGCGAAGTCATTCAGTGCTGTTCAATGTAACTGATATGTTGATTTAGTACTAAAAGTGGAGTTTTCATGTTTTTCCAAACATTGATGTAATTTTCTTAATATCGATTAACGGAATAAAATATAGCATTTTTCTTCAGTGTTGAAGCTTAACAAAACATAAACAGCCAAAAAACTTAGTTAAACTTTTCCATTGATTTGTAGTCTTTATGTTCAGAATCACTATTTTGATAGAGTTTATGCTTTTTTACGTTTAGAACTTACAAGATGCCCTTGATGAAGAGCTTGCTGCTCACGAGGAAGTAGAAAGAAAATATGCAGATTTGAAAATGCAAGTCAGTTCTGCAAAACTAGAGATGAAAAATGATAAAGGAAGGCAACGTAAATATAGTAGCGCTACAGTCACTGTAAGTCCTGTTGAAACTGCTTTCTTCTGAATATTAAGCTACTATTCCTTCGCTTTCGTCAATTCACTGGGATAGCACTTTTTGCTTTTGTTTGACATTGCCTTATGTTACCAGTCGTTATCACTGCTGCATTCAAGAAATGTTGACCAATGGGACAAATCCCTAAGAGGGAACTATTTTCTTTGCAACTAAGCTCGGTCTGTAACTTCTTGATGTCCTAAGCATCACAAATAAATATCAAGATACCCACTTGCCTTTTTGCTTCCGCTATGCCTTTATAAATTGTACTTTTTACAGGAACAAGGAGAGAGCCCACTGGATCATGTCCCATTAGCAACGTTGTTGAAAAAATACCCAATTTTTTACATTGATATTTGTAACATTTACATGCCTTTTGTTCTGCTTTATTCATTCTGAGATGTTGTTCTATTAATTTCTCTGTTTTGCATCCATTTTGTATCATGTTGTTTATTAGTTCATCTGATTCATTTACCAAATAGCTAAGCAAAGGATTAGCACATCAAGTTGATGCCCAGGTTTGCATTTGTTGACGTATCTTACTTGTTACTTTTGAATCTTACAACGTTCAATGAATTTTCCGCTGCCCATCCATTATCCCTGAAAAAACTTTGCAAATACATAATGCCTGGAAATTTATGAATGTAATGAATAGACTTTGTTTCATATTCATAATTGTCAAATAGAAATAAGTCATTAGATATGAAACGCTGCCATCTACCAGATGTCTCGTTTGACGCATTTTTTCTGGACTTGGCAAGAAAGAGAATAAGAGCATATTCTAATTTGAAAGTGTGCAGTTGCTGAATTATTACAAAGGTGAAGTTCTTGCTATGCTATCATTTGTATTTTCAAGTTCCAGCCAGGTACTTTTATTAAAGATCAATGTAACACCTTTTCAGATTGAAGAGCTCGAGGAAAAGAATGAAGAATTAAAAAAAGAAAATGAAAGATTTAGAGTTGAAATTCAAGTTGTCAGAGCTGAGAACAATAAACTTGATCGTAAGATTCCATCTTTGAGTTTTTAATTTGCTGCCAAATATGCATTATATTAACATTCAAAGTTTTATATAGCAGTAGATGTTAATTGCAAAAGATAATCGAATTTCTACAAAATAATTCTCATTTGATGATGTTATATCTGAGCTTTATTCTATACTGCAGAGGCGTTCAATGAGATTGAAGTCAAATATAAGGGTGGTCTCGTCACAATCAAAGAGTTGCAGGAGGCCAAGAAAGAGCTTGAAGATGAAAATGAAGAGCTGAAAGGAACGTTAGGGGTTCGTGTTTAAAAGCATCTGCTCTCCTTTTCTGCTTACCTAGAAGTTTTCATTCAATAGTCAGCTTTGGCAGTAGAATGTGCAAACAATGCGTTTACTCTTAGGTCATTCTACTTTTTAAACTTTCAAAGGAAGTGGCTGCAATATCTATTATGCTTAGGAAGCATTAAGTAAAACTGAATATTTGCCTATCTCAACATTCAAACAAAAATGCGGCTATTCAAATTATCAATTTTGCATGCTCTGTTAAATCAGTACTTTGTATTTAATTGTAAAAGCTCCTAATTGTCACCATTACAATTGTGCTTTGCACCTCCTCAATGTTTTCATACGTAGGATTTGGAAGCCGAAGTGGCTGATCTGCGAGAAACCCAATTGCCAAGTCAAGAAAAGGTTCAACGGAAGAGTACGATTCTATCGGAAGGTCCAGATAGGGTGAGAATTACATTGCAGTTCTGCAGGTCTTGTTGCTTTTCACAGTCAATCCATTTGAAGTAACAATTCAAGTAAAATAGTGGAAGGAATGTGAAAGCAATATTGCAAAATCACGTCTTCCTCAGAGAATTGCGCAAGGAGCCATTCTAAAGTACGTACCCTCCGAAGGAGTGGGGTGAGAGGGCGTACTCAAAAAAGCGAACGAAAACGTACAATGGAGAAAGGGCAACTCTTGAAGGAGCCTACGTAAGCTCATGCAATTTTCAAACCGTAATTGCTTGCGAAGCATCCTCCTCTCAGATATCAAATAAGCTACCCCCCACCGCTTATTATTTTTTCGGTTTTTTCCATTCCCCCCGGACCTCATTAGGACCCCCCATTAAGTAGTTTTAAAGAAAATGACGTTTTTTACGAACTCCACATCTTAGTTCCTTCTTTGCTAGTACTATTCATGCCCACTTTCAAGGAAAAATAGTGTGCTTCTTTATATTATTTAGCTTTGTGCTTTTTACTGTTTTTGCTCCTTCCATTGTTTTACAATCATTTTAAGCCCTTTTCTGAAATTCTGACCCCCCACTTATTTTGACTCTTCCTTTATTGATTTTCGGAACATTCTGCAACTCCCTGTTTATAGGGACCTCCCATTTATTTGGCACTTGAGAAGCATGAATAATTATAAACGCAAGGTAGTATTCTCATTGATTTTTATGCAAACGTTTGATAATCCTAAGGGTCTGTTTATATATAAAGCGAGGTAGCCCGGCTAGCCTCACCCAAGTGAGATTTGTCTTCACAATAGAATCCTTTCATAATCCTACATGTTTTTATATGAATCCGGCAAGGTGAGATCTGTTGAACGCTAGGTAAGATTTGTCTCAAGTGGGATAAAATTTCTCCATATAAAATCAACCAAGTGGGCTAGCCCAGGTAACCGGACTGCAGTTTCTCCATCTGCGCGGCCGCATGATGAAAAGTCATATAACTAGCGTCGCGACACTTAATTATCACTTGATGTGCAAGAGGCTGGCCCGGTAAAGAGAGATACAACATCTCCATATAAAGGATGAATGAAAACCATCCCACTTGGGTGAGGTAGCCCGGCTAGTCGGGCTATTTCATCTCATATATACAGGCCCTTAGAGTTTCCGAGTATGTATCAAATTACTAAGATAATTAATAGTAACAAATGCTTACGCGGGGGTGTGATGACTTGAAAGTATGTACGCGCAGGGGGTTTCCTTGCAAATGTGCAAAAGCGTGCATGGGGGTTAGTGTCCAAATTGAGCGTTGGTGCTTTTTGAATGGCCCCCAATGTATGTGGCAGCTGTTTTTTATTGAAAGCTTTGAATGCTCTACAAGCACATCTTTTACGCTATTTTCATCGCTATGCTTATATATTCCAATCTCTTTGCTTACTTATGATAATATCTTCCTACCATAGTCAGTAAACTATGGTTTCTACTGACGTATGAAAATGTTTTTGCTCTTAAATATTTACTAAATTCCCATGATTTAATGTTTCCTTGTCATGTACGTGGCAATGCAGGCACTTTCTGTTGTCGTAAGAAATCGCTTATTTTTCAATTCTTTAGAAAGAACTCATTGCTGAGAACAAGAAACTAAAGCAGCGTGTAACGGTGAGCACTGAGATATTTAATATAATCTTCAACACAATATTTTGGCGATTTAAGTAAAAAAGAAGATTGCCTCAACCTCATCATGATTTAGATTATAGTTTTTATTACTAAAGTTGACCAAGTCAAGTACTCTTTGAATGTAGCATCTAGAATTCCTTTTCTAGCGCAATGTTATATCTATTGAGCTTTATATAACCAGTATTGGCACCATTTAAGATTCCTGGATCTTTCTTAGCTTAAACATACGTTAAGGCAAGTTCAAGATTTTTGCAACTTCGAAAAAAATTTCCATGACTATTTGAAGTTGGAGTGGTTTTGTTTGATGGAGTATTTTATTTTTTGAAATAAAAGGACTTGGAAGATGACTTGAATGAAATTAGACGCAAGTCAAGAAAGCCAAAATTGGACGAAGATGAAGCTGCAGAAAGGGTATTTTCGTGTACACCGTATATTCTCTAATGAACGATGCACTCCAAATAAAGCCGCAC
Source organism: Cassiopea xamachana (assembly GCA_900291935.2). Classification (NCBI taxonomy): domain Eukaryota; kingdom Metazoa; phylum Cnidaria; class Scyphozoa; order Rhizostomeae; family Cassiopeidae; genus Cassiopea; species Cassiopea xamachana. The sequence goes on from OLMO02000286.1 coordinate 11,220,543, forward strand.
TACTGTCCAAACATTTTTAGAATACCACCATCTAACAAAATCCGTTTTTCAAGAAGTACCATTGAAAAAAGAACAAATGCTGCAAATAGAGTTGCTTTTTTATCTTCACACATTCTTCCACAACTAAAAACAAAAGGAAAATTACTTAAAAAAAGGGTGATCAGAAAATTCCATCCCAATGAAAGCTTATACACTGAATCTTAGAAGCGTGTAATAGATTGAACAGTGAGATAATCATAATATCTTGCAAGACGTTTGGCTTAGCTAAAGATGGATCACAGTATGGGTAGATCTATTGCTTCAAAAAAGAGTCATCCTTTTCGGCTGATGCTTAGTTATTGAAACAGGCAACGGAGGTACTGGAAAATGACCAACCTTATAATTCTTTTCATGTTTTCGAGTCAGAGGTCTACAAAAGCTATAAAAATTTAATGTTGAAGACGAAGGATATGATGGAGAAAGTGACTGTGAACTAGAATGCACTTTTTAAAGAATATTTTGTTAAGTTTGTTTGGAAAAAGAAAACATTGCTTAAGATCCTATTTTTCAGTTAGCATTGAGCCCCCCTCCTCCAATAGAAGCTCCTCTCTATTAAACACCCCATTAAAATATTCAATTTTTTAAGGAAGGCAACTGCAGTCATTAGAGAAAATACGGTATTGCAGTGACCAAGAATTTTTAATACATTTTTTTCTATCTAAAGTTCATAAATTTCCAGACCTGTTCTGTTCTTTTCTACATTGCAGCAAACTTCCATTGTTTGGTGTCAGATAATTACTAACTCTACAGTAATCTTATGTAAAGCTCTTATTTGTTTCAAATGTATTGACGTAAATGTCTATTGGTTAAATCAAGGTATGCAATATCTATGAGCTCATACAAAGTCTAATTTTCCTTTACTGTAGGTGAAAGATCTTAGTCGTAGTTATGAGCTGGTATGAGTACTTGAAAGCCCCTTTGAACTCCCATCAAATATGCTGCCCTGGTATTTTCTGGATGATTTGCTTTCTAAGAATCACAGTTCAGACATTGTATCGCATTGCTAATCTAACGTTCTGGTTCTTCAAGCATCAATTTTATCTGCTTCAGTTTTTCTTACCTATAGCTGAAGGAAATGGAAGCTCATCTAAACGAGGCATTGATGCAGCTGGAAGCAGTAGAAGAGGTTCTTAATGATGAAGAAGAATTCAGAAATGGCTTAAAGGCAACTTTAAAGGACACTGGTAAAGACGTTGAGAAGATGAAATCTGAATATGAAGATTCAACTGGTGAAGCGGAGCAGTCTCCTAGGTTGTTGAAGATTGCGTGAGTGTTTTTTGCTGATTCTGTGTATTCATGGCAATATACTTTTATCAAGCACCTCTATCAATTTATAGAACTGAGCAAGCTGATCCGCTGTAAGAGCAACTGTATACGGAAATCTTTATGCCAAAAGATCATACGTAGTTGCAATCCAGGATAAAAGCAGCATAAGTATTCAAGCTATGTTCCCCTACTGATAGACTATTTTCTTCAATTTCGTTGTTCTATCTCCAATCAATATTGCTCCATTCTCCAAGTGCTGTTGTATTCAGTCAAAATATTTATTTGCCTGCAACTAGGAGACGTTTTGGTGGAAGAATGTCTGATTTAGAAGATACTGTTGCTGAGTCACAGATCAAATTGAAAACCGTTGACAAGTACAAATTCAAGATTGCTGAGCTTACCAAGGAGCTACGAGCTTATCTTGATCAGGTAACAACAAAATGGTGGCGCGTAGTATTTGTTCTAATAAAGGCATCGTGGTGCGAGCAAGTAAAAAATGACGCTTGTTGTTTTATACACTATTTCTGGAATACTCGTAATTTTCAAATGACAAAATTTCTCTATAGCATAGTGCATCCTTAGTTTTATCTTTAAGAACCTGAAATTTTCCTAGGATGAGAGATCAACAACTACTGCATTATAAAACATGGATGGACGCATAGTCTTGTATTCCTAATAAGTATTTGCTAGCAGAGCCTTGAATACCATGCAAAATTGATAAAGAGTAAAATTGCTATCACGTTTTCTTTGTTTAATTTCATTTTTGTTCCAACATAATTTACAACCTAATTAGGTTAATGTTAATTCTAACTTCATTAACAGGTTGGCAGTAACCAGGGCATGTCTGCTTACAAGTGGAAAATTAAATACGATGCACTGTTGCTACAATTTGAAAGATCTGAAAAAGAGTTGCATGCAACAAAAGAAGAAGTATTGTCCAATTTTATAGCAATCTATTAATATTGTTTATAAAAAAGTGCATCTTTGTTCTTAAGGTACAAAACTTGCTGCATTTTGTACCTTGAGACGTGCTTAGTCTTATTGCACTCCTCCTAGTCCTGTTAAAAGTACAGTTAGTTGATAGTCAAAGATTCATATTTCTGGAACTGAAAATAATCATGTTTATGCCGTAAAAATTGAATGATTTTGTGAATGCTAATGAGATAGCTTGTATTTCTCAGAGCTACAATTATGCCTACAAACTACCCTCATCAAACACACAGTTTATTATTTTTAAATGTGCTTGAAAATCTCCTACATTTGTAAGAACATAAAATTGGTTGTATTGTGTACTAAATTTTTTTGGCCTAATTCATCACTTTTATGACTTTTATGGCTTAGCTCGCTTCCATGAATCGTACACATAATGATTTGACAATTGAAATGCAACAACTAAGAAAAGAAAACAGACAACAAAGAGGTTTGTTTTACGTTTTCTAAATTTTCACCCTTTTTGTTTCATCAGGAATCATCTTCATGTTGCTCTTATGTCATAACTTCCCACAGGCATTGTTTTTCTTTCCATATGAAAACATGGCCTTACATAAATGGACATTTCATTTGCATAAATACAAAGCAATTGCTGAATTGTTTCATTTCGGGCTATGGTGTGCCAAATTTCACCATCTCTTCGTACGCAAAAAGCAGCATTTTCGCTTCTCTCAGAGCTATGCGGCATTTAATCTAAAAAGGACAGGTGGATTTGTCTAAATAAATCTTTTGTCGACATTTTGATATAACTTTCATGATGCTTGGAAAAAGCTCTTTGGCATATAGTTTAACTTTAAAGCTCTCACTAGCGGTTTTCCCCATTGTTTTGGCCGATTGATTTTCCTCACTGTTTAGTAGATTAAGAACTAACAGCAATTTCTATGAAACTCTTGTACAAGTCGAAAAAATGACAGGTAAATCTGAATGGATAAATTATTAAGGAATATTATGGTAAAAATTGTAACAAAATATTTTGAGAATTTCTGACATATAGTTTGTGCTATCTCTCGAGAGCAAAGTGTCATTTTACGGATGTATTGAAGATGAATTCGAGCAAAGTTTCAAAACAAGCCTACCTTTTCAGTTCTAGAGGGCGAATTCTACCTAGAAAATGCCAGCAATGAATGCTTAGTTTTATCTCAAAATATCTTCAGTCTCGAGCAATACATATAATGCAAAAAGAGCAAAAGGAATATTTGTATTTATAAAGATTAACGGAATCCACAGACCAAACACCTCTGTTGAGGGAGATTATTGTTACATTTTGCATTAGAATACTTAAACGCTGCTGTTCAAAAAACACTACTCTTTATGGTCCTATTGATACGCAAAACCGGAAGTAATGAGCAATTGTCCATTCATGTTTTCATATGCCTTAATTATGATATGATATTTTTTGCCTCCAGCAGCTGAAAAGTGATAAGAGAACAGTTTATTTTTAAAATCAAACTATATTGTATTGCTTAGTTTTCTTTTACTTTCGTTGACGCAGATCGCATCGACGAGCTGCTAAGGCAGATTGAAGAACTGAAAAGGCAGTTGGCTGAAATGGAAATGGAAAAGAAGAAATTAGAACGTGAAATAAGTGAACTCAAAATTGCAATTGAGGTCAGTACATCTGATTCCAATATTGAACGATATACAATGTTAGACTCCTCCAATGCAGTTTCTTTGTCTAACTGCTCATCCATGTTCATTAACAGGAGCTACAAAAGACACTTGATGACGAAAGACTTCGTGCTGAATCAAAGATTGCTGAACTCACTCAAGAGCGTAATAATTTGCAAAGAGAATTGACAGACAAGGAGTTTCTTATCGAGCAAATTACGTGCGTACCCAAACATATTCTTTGTACCAGTGACATACACTTAGTACTCCCACATCATTCAAAATTGTCTGTCATTGCTTTGTAACGATAACCATGAAAAATAGTTTAGTCAAGTAAATGGGTCACCTAGAGATCACTAGGCCAGTTTTTGGGTAGTGATCACCGAGAACATAAAGTTTGTGTTTCTGTATCGAATTTTCTGATATAGATTTTCCTAACTTGACATAAAAGCGATATTTTAAATTTATGCTGTTCTTTTGTAGGAAATCATTTGAGCGTCAGATAAAGGACTTGAAAAATGATCTTGAATTGGAAAGACAGACTATTGCTGATTACTTGAAGCATAAAGCAAGAATGACTGATCTACTGGCCCAATTACAAGCGCAAATTGAAGTCCTTAGTGCAGTATGTATTTCAAATCCAATTGCTTTTTCTCCTATTGTTGTATTTTGGGTTGGCGTACTAGACAATCGTTTCCATCATCTCATTTTTCCGATGAGTTCTACAAAAATACCTATATGTTCCAAGCGATTGTCTGACGCTATATTATCCATTACTATCTTCTGCGTAAATTTTGCTTTGCAGTATGGGGTAGCTCGAATTGTCGCGGTCGCTTTCAACATGTGAGAGGGATTTCCTAATAATTTTTGTCAGTGACTTAGTCATCTGGGTAGTTTCCGATGATCCTAGTAGGGTTCCATGCTTCTTAATGTAAAAACTGAGCTTTATTATATCTTTATTGCGTTTAGCTCCTTGACTCTTGTTCTAAATCCCAATCCATATTTTAAAGACTTCGCAAAACAGAATAATCTGTAGAAACATCTACATCAAGATTTTAAGTAATTTGTAGCTCCATTTATTAAAATGTATCTCACTTGTATTTGAACAGTTCCATTAAGCAAGTTAAAAGCTGATTCATTACTATTCTTTGTATTATATATTTGGGAACATGCTTTTCAATTCTCGATGGACACAAAATTTTGATTTCTTTCTTTCATAACATTACTGTTGTTAGCTTAGTATCACAGCAGAGTACTCAAGTCAAAGTCCTTTTTTGCGCCAATGGGGCATAGGGCGGCGCCACACGTCTGCGCATGCAGTTAAGGCTACAGCGGGGGGGGGCTGGCCCACGGGTAGCTCCACGTGTTTAACTTTTTAACTCCTTTCTCAATTATCGAGCGCCAGATGAGAAGGAAGAGAGTACCACTTTTAGTTTTTGGTATGACTCAGCCGGGGCTTCAGCCCACGACCTTCCGATTGTGAGGCAGACGCTCTAACCACTGGGCCATAACACCGGTGCAGAGTTCTCAGTTTGGTGCTTTATTCATTTTGCAGTCAAATGCGGAATTCTCCAGAAACAACAAGCAATTGCAGTACAAGTTAAAGGTTAGTCCTTCTTTGTAGATGTGTAGCTTTATACACTATGAGCTAAATGAATCAGCAACTAAATTTTCTTATAAACAAAAAATTGAACTCGGTAAATATTCAGCAATCAGAAACATCAATATTTATTTTTCTGTAATTTAATGTCTATATTGTTTTCAGGAAGCCATAGCATTGTATGAAGATGAGAAAGTTGGGCATCAGAACACTCGTGATGCACTTGCTAGAGCTGAAAAAAGATACCGAGAATGTTTTAAACAAATCGACTTGCTTAGAGAGAGTTTGGAAAGAGTACGTACCATCAGATAAATTCTGCTTGATAAATTATATTTCTAAATCATAGTTTGATGAATTCTATTTCACTGCTGAAATATTGTACTATTTGCAATAGGTTCGTATATTTTCCTTTGCTACTCTTTGTCTTGCTTATAGTTATTTTGGACGCAATCACATAGCTGTAGGGGGTATGGGGCATGCAGGTGTATGGGAGTATAAAGGGGGCTTGACCGCAGTTATGGCACGTGGTTGGTTAGATTACTTGCTTTTCTGTTTTGGATTCAGTTTGAGTGCAAGTTGCTTGCCAGAAATTTTTGCATCGCAGCATTAGCGTATATTTTACCTTTCTAAAACCCAATTTACTTATCTATATTTATGTTTCTATAGGCGGAGAGAATGAAAAATAGAGTCGTTGGAGAAGCGGAAAGCAGCCTGTCTAGACTCGATAGCTTCGAAGCAAAAGCATCTTTCCTGGAATCAGTACGACTGAAAAATGAAATAGAAATCGAAAATCTGAAAGCTGATTGTGAAGATCTGGAGATAAAGGCTAGAGTTGCTGATGAGAAAGCAAGAAACGCCTATGCTGAAGTATGTATATCTGATATTGCTCCACTTTCAATACACTAATATATTGATAATTGTATATCTTCATATATTCAGAATTGCACTAAGATCTCTCATTGTAGCTCAGAAATAAAAAGTGGCTAAGTTTCAAAACAATTCATGCATTCAGAATTGTAACCCGACCTGTGTCTATTATTCCACGTTTTGACCTTTCGCTCGTGCAAGGCATGTTCCGCTGAGTATTTTTGTCAAGAGAATTATTGTCAAAGGTACCCTTGGTATCCCTTGAATTAAGTGAAAGCATCATAGACGCATTAATTAAAGAAAAGTTAATTTAATGTCGTTGGAGCGTCTTTTGCTCAAGAAATTCGATTCTCTATAGTTGGATGAAGTGAAGCTAAATCTTAGAAGGTACATGGACCTTGAAATTGAAGCCAGGAGAGGCAAAGAGAGCATTGAGAAGGAGCTACGAGAAACTCAGATACGTCTAGCCGGAATAGAGGACATTGATGTAAAGCAACTGAAAAACACCGTCAAAACACTTCAACACCAGGTTAGCTTTTAGTGAAATGACAAGTTTACTTAATGAAATTAGATCTTAATGAAATGTTTACTCATATTACGTAGCATCTGGCTATTTCCCAAGTCAAGGGACCTTGATATCTAGGAGAAGATGATGATCTAAAGTGGCCTAAATTGCTAAAAAGCATTGTAGTCTGATAAATGCCACTGAAACGATGTCTTTCTTTCCCAGTTATCAACAAGCCCCTTTTAACGCAATATGCTAGCTTTCAAAAAAGGAACGCGTTAGGAAATGTATTGTTATAGCATGCTCCTTTCTTTAAAAGAATGAATCGAGACAATGAGAATGAGAGTAGATAGGTTATATGCAAATTAGTATTTTGTATATGGAATTTCAAGTTTTATACTGTGAAGTATTATTGTTGAATGGTAGACAAATGAGATAAAAAAAATCAGCTATTTGTATTGCAGAGTGTTTTTAAATTCTTACCCTAGAGTTCTTTTAACTTAGTTGACAATGTTACTCGAACTGGTTCTCGTTCTCAAGTTCTTAGCTTAGAATACAGTTTGAAATCATTCCAGCTGGTTTTCCTCTCTTTTCCTATGATAAAATTGTCGTAGATTATTCAAATATCTTTCATGTATTTCGTTATATGTTTTTAAGAAAATTAGTGTTTTGCATTTTTCTCCTAGAATGCAGAATTAGAAGAAGATCTTTCAAGCGTTCTTCATCAGACGCGGGGATTCCAGAGGTTTGAAGAGAGATATGAAAGAAGAGTTACAACATTGGAAATTGAGCTGGAGGAGTGGAAAAATGCTGCGGAGCTTGCACGTGCTGAAAATGAGCAGTTACAAATAAAGATGAAAAAGATGAGAGCTCAGTTGGAGGCAGCTGTATGTTATCAGTTATGCTCCACTGCTTATGTATTTCTAGTTATTGTGTCATTCTGCACAATGTGAATCTTCTTGATTGTAAGATTTCAACTGAAAGCTATTTACTTTCCTTCACAATAGGAATCCTCAGCCATGGTATTAAGTTCTCGTTATAAGCATGCTCAAGTTGATGTCGAAGATGCTACTGAACGAGCTGATGCGGCTGTAAAGGCACTAATGTACAAGACACGTGGTCTTGATTTCATGGATGGAAAGATTACTACAGAAACACACTCTTTAAAAGTGGACGAGGAGAGGTGATTCTACTGATATTTTTTTAAAACATATGCTCATCCATATATATCTTGTGAGTACAATCAAGAATTACCAGATATGGCAAGTGAAGAGCATTGTATGGACACTGTAATCTTTAAAAAGCAAAAGATTACATCATTATGCCTGATAGCTCAATTTTTGCATGGGCGTTGTTTTATTTTGTGTAGTTCAAATTGACAGAATCGATGGAACAACTGAGGATGGTTAATTGAGAAAATTTAGAAAAGTAACGAATTTGCCAATTAATAGCATAGAAGCAAAGTCCTGTATAATAGTCTAATTTAGAAACTGAAAGTGAAACAATAGCATGCAGTGTTAGTGTTGGGTATTATTAAGAGCAGATTAAATGGAATTTCCATTTATTTCTATCGTACTCTTCCTTTTTGTAGCGAATTTGAAACGAGTTCTGATCACATCCAATTGTCTGCAAAGACATCCCGATCTCCATCAAGAAGATGAGATTCTTTTGGTAATGTATTGTAAGAGCCTTTTCTAGTCAAGTCCACCTTGTCTGTTTTGAATATCTGTCTTTTGAATGGTAGTAGTGCCATCTCATTCTATGGTTGAACATGCTTCTTCTACACGTAAAGAAACATCAAACTAAGTTCTGCCTATTCCTTATTTTAGGAAAGAAAATGAGAGCTATACTTCAGAATGCTATTCTGCTGCAATAAAGAATGAAAGCCATTTTCGCACTTTTTAAGGACTACATGCATTTTGATATTACTTTATAGATAGTCATTGTTCATTAATAGCCCAATATTTTATCCAAGAGACGGATTATATATCATTCTCTCTGTTTCATTTTGCAATTACACAGAAATTTTTTAATGAAAAAGAATGTCCAAACCATCCCATTTAAGAGCTAAGGTAAATAATTGTCAACGAAAACTTTGAATGTTTGCAAGATTAGCTAACGGTACGCGTATAAAGGGAATGCCATCTATGGTCCTAGGAAGAAACAGCGAAACATGTAGGAAGACATTCTCTTCTGGCTGGATGCCTTTAGCTTAGGTTTGAGAGAGAAGATACCAGTAAAACATTGTAGATCGATTTAAGAAAAGAGGCTAAGAGCATGCTGCTAGCTTAAAGCACTTTAATTAGATAACTGATAATATTTAGGAACTTTTTAGGTATTGCATAGCCCTTACATGTATGAGTGTTTTTCTTAATCATAGCTGAGATTTTCTTTTCACATATCTACGTGTGTCATTCTTTTAATACAAATTTTCAATTTGATTGCTGTTGATTCTCAATTTGGTGTTCTCACTTCCTTTTCTGTATCTGAATGGCTAAGCCCTGTTAAAATTTGCTTTGCAATGAATGAGTAGGAAAAGGGTTGTTGTTGTTGGATACTCTTGTGTTTTCATACAGCAACTTTCATTGTACGCATTTTGCTTGCTGTTCAGTTGAATTCTGCTTCGCATTCTCCGAGACCACAACTTTGAATGTTCTGTTTCCATAAAACAACAATCAAAATGAATACTTGAAAAAACTACAGAAGTTGAATTAACTTGGCTTGGTTCTATGCCAGCTGAGCCAGTCTTGAGTCCAGAATAGATAGGACTCTCCGTCTATTAATTTTTTGGATTTTTTTCCAGCCTTTTCACTGTTATTCCGTACTCCCCGGCAATTTATATTCTTTCAGCTCTCTGTCCTCCCGCGTATTCCAACCTCCTTTCTTAAGTAGTTTGCAGTTACGCGCAGAGTCTGCAAATAGATATCCGCACGAAATTCTACGTCAGCGTTTGTAATACTGCAACATAGGTTTTTTGAACAACATGCTTTTATTGCTTTTACTTGTCCTTTTGCATATTTGCAAGCATCTCTATAGACATTATTCAATTATTTGCATTAAGAGAAAAGATGGATAGCTTGTAATGTCGATAACTTTTGATCTACGCAAGGTATAGAAATTGCTCCTTCTGGAAATGTGAATTGAAGCCTTCTGAGCATGCTTGCAAAATATGTTTCAATCATCCCAAACTATGTGTTATCAGTTTTTTGCTAAGAAAGTACACCAGTTACCACCAAAACACGCTTCTCGGTGCTTTTCAAACGAATTATCGCAACATTATTGGCAGGAATCCTTCGATGGTGATTCCTTTGTTAGCCAATCAAGATTTGACGCCTATGCGTCCATGACTACTGCACAATTACCAAAAAAGAGGCCTTTCATTCCAATCAAAAGCAAATCCGTCCAGGTGGGCTTTCCCGGCCTTAGGACAATGATTCCAAATCTCATTTACTTACTTCGTTATTCGGTCCGCATAGGAAATGGCATTGAAATATCGTTCACGTTTATGATAACTTAAACTTCAAGTATTCGATTGAATTTCATTCTTTCACTAGCTGCAAGATGTGGGTGCAAATTTGTTGGCTAAAATATTTGATTACAGAAACTCCACAGTACATAAGCAAACTTGTTGGATTTCTTCTGTTGATTTCTATAACAGTTATCTAGTGATGCACTGCAAAATCAAAAAAATTTATATAGTGCTTTATGCGAAATTTTAGCTTGATTTCATCATACACTGTTAACCTCAAACATGAAAATTCTCTTTAACTTTGACTGGCAGCTAATGAGTTTGATATTAGTGAAGATTAGAAATGCAGTTGAGCTGAATGCTAGTATTGAGGAGGAAAGTACAACTGAGATGGGCATTAGAATAAAAACTGTTGGAAATATTGACATGCAATTGCTATCACAAAATTTTGAGATCTGAGCCTCCCATAGGCAAGCTTTTTTGCTACAATATCGGATTACATGCTATAGTTAAGTTTATACATGGAAAAGTAGTTTAAATACTACCAGGGAGCACAGTTGATCTCCTAATTCAATTTAAATGGAGGTAAAAGTACTGAAAGCTTTGCACCTTATTGAGTGTTGATGTTGCATGAAAATATTTTTAGTAAAAGTCACATCTCATTTTGTAAATTTATTAAATTTATGTGCTGAATGTAATTGTGCAAATTTATATGAATTTTTTAAAAGTAACATGGGTATTGTTAGTGTAGAAGATATTTTGCATTTGAAAGTGTGGTTTCAAAAAGAACCTGTGTGATAAGTTAGTTCAGGTCATATCTAATTTATTCAAAGATAGTCATCATGCACAGGAAAGCTAATTGGAGGAAAAAAGAGCGGAAATTCACTCCATAAAGTTGAGTCTAAATACAATGACATAACTGTTTTAAACATAAGGTGAAATACAAAGACATGATCATTTATGAGGATAAAAATATAAGATTCACAAACATCTTGAATTTACTTTGCTAGGTTGTGATTTTACAAAATATATTGACTTTCTTAGAAAACCAAAGCATCTACCATTAAAAAGAATGGTATGAAATTTGATGATGATTTAAGGCAAGCGTTTATTATAAATGTTTCCTTCTAAACTTTTTCATTTACATTCCAAAACCCATCACAAATGTAGTTTCAAGGCTTTTTTCTGTGTTTGTGTTTGGATAAATGATAAAAGCTCAAAAAGCCCTTTGCAGTACATACATCCGAATGAGATTGAAATTTTATTCGATGTATACACTTTTCTTTATAAGAAAAAGTTTATAAGAAAATAAGGCTCAAATGGTCAGTCTTGAGAAAATCACAAGGCTCGATTTCCAAAATTTAGTTATTTTATTGGCCAAAAATCGATATTTCGTCATTATTGCATTCACACTGCTAAAGATGAAATACAAATTCAAGTATAAAATATTAATAACAAAAGTGTAAACCATTCTTGTCAGTTTATTTCAGTAAAAGCTAAGAAAAATTTAAGAAAATCTCAGACTCATTTCGGGAAAAGTTAAGAAAATATTCAGTTCTAACGATACAAAAAGGTTCTTTAAGAAGTAAACTGCATTAAATCCAATCTTATGAAAGTCCTTGGAAGGCATTTATAAGATAATTCATTACATCGGTGTATAAGGTATTCATCATCTAGGTTATACAGCGCACTTCAGCTGGGTTTTCCCAAAATATAAATGTTACTAAATTATTCATTTTTGTCTGCAAACGTTCCGAAACTGAAGGTGTCAGCAGCTTAGTGGAGCAATACTGCTCCAAAAAGATGATTTTTATATGACCGTTAGACTTCACTAGCTTGACAGATTCTCAATTTGTTCAAGTCATAATATATAAAAATAGTATATATGGAAATTATAGAGGTATTGATTTGTTAATTCTACACATAATTTGCTTTCAAAAGAGACCCAACATTGATTTGTTTGGATTTAAATAAGAATACCTAATTTTGAAGCAAATGGGGGTCAAACTATATAACCTATGAATGTGATTTGCTACTCCTAAGCCTCATCTGTTTTCTTTGAAACTTTGTACAGTTAAGTTTTTCATGAAACTTAAGCACCACAAAAAGTTTGGTTGAATTGGAATGCAGGGTTCATGATGGGAACCCCTGATGCTAAACAGCAAGATCAGATCAGAGAGGCACCATATAGTGACATTTAATTAAGGTATTGACTGCTTTCGTTAATTGATAACAGTCAATTCTAGTCCTTTTATCTGTGTTATGCATCTATTGTTTCTAGTCAGTTGTTGTTGTTGTTCGTAGGCATCGTTTGCAGTCGTAAATAATTCAGTTGTGTTAAGTATAAAAGCTTTGTTCAAGTAAAGCATCGATATACGAAGCGAACCTGCAACACATGGGACAGCCTTGGCCCATGTAGAAACACAAGTTACAGTAAGACAGCGGGTCGTCTGCAACACCTTATTGTGCATCCAAGTTTAAAAATCAGCTATTATTCCAGTGTTGCCTTGTACCAAAATCTCTGTACCTGTTTTCACCAATCCCCGAATCTTTACATGGTTGATGACGACGATGATGAGACAGTAAAGGGTGAATCAACGGAAAGCATGATCGCCATGGTGATGAACATGTAATGGAAGCAGAACCATCACAACTCTTCTTGCATTCAGAATTTAATGACTTGATACGCAATCTTTCCTTTTCAAAAGAATTATCTGAGAGCCTGGCTTCTAAGCTCAAAGAAAAAAACCCCTCCTTCCACAGAAAAGAATTTCCTTCTATAGGACTAGAGACAGCAAACTTTTGCAATACTTTGAAAATAAATGAAACTTAATGTACTGCAATAATATTCCAGTTCTTCTCAATCAAAAAGGAATAGTTTAGTATAATCCAGGAAATTGGAGGCTGTTTATTAATATTTCCAAGCAAAGCTTGAAGTGTGTGCTATTACATAATGGAAATAAGTATGGTTCAATCCCCATTGCTCATTCGGTTAGAGAAAAGGAGATATATGAGAGCATTAAAATCGTTTTGGAGTTGATTAGCTACAATGAAGATCAGTGGATCATATGTGCTGTTCTAAAAATGGCTTGTTTGCTTCTTGGTGAACAATGTGGCTACATAAAGTACCCATGTTTTTGTATGTCTTTGGGATAGTGAAGCCAGAAAAGAGCAGTGGATGCAGAAAGATTAGCCAATTAGAGGGGAAATAGATGTAGGCAATAAAAATATCACAAATGTGCCATTAGCTGATAAGAAAAAGGTAGTATTCCTAAAATTTCATATTGAACTAGGAATTATCAAGCAATTTGGCAAAGCCTTGTACAAAGAAGGAAATTGTTTTTAATACAAACCTTGATCCAAAATGTAATCAAAAGCTTTCATTCACTTGGTTGTAACATGAGCATGAACTTACATTTCTTGGATATTCATCATGACAGATATGCTGAAAACGTTAGAAACGTTAGTGATCAACAGGTCGAAAGGTTTCATCAAGATGTTAAAACGACAGAGAGACGGTATCAAGGTAGATGAGACCGGCACAGGATGGGAGATTGTTGTAGGAGTATCAAAAGAGATTGTATGGCTGTTTGACATCGCAGGAAGTCTAACAATAGAAAGTATTTACCTCACTAAAACCATACCAACATCACTGTTGTACAAGTGAATCAGTGTTGTGTTTAATTTGCAATGCATATTGCAGTACTCATTCTTGGCATAGAACTATCTCATTATTATTGTAAACGTCTCTTGGTTGTTTAACCATATTCTGATATTTACCAAGAATGACATTCCTTAAAGAAATATTTTTGCAATATTTTTTTCGCAGCTAGATATGATAGTGGAAATCTTAGCCGATTTTTGAATTTAGCATAACAAAATTGCATAAAAATGTCTATTTTTAACATAGGGGCAAAAGAAACATCTTGTTGTTGGCCTGTGTAATTGGTATATTCTCGACACTCAGTACAGAAAAGAGTGCCAATATGAATGTCCTTAAATGGCAGTGGCATAGCCAGGGGAAGGATAGGAGAGGGGTGAACGCCCACATTAAAACAAAGTTGTCCCAGACAAGCTCAAATCTGCAATAAAAACGATCTAAAATGACAGGAGGCTATACCCCTATCCCCCCTAGTTACTCTCAGGGTCCAAGCCTTTTTATCCACTACCCCTGGCTACACACTGTTTTGCCCTTCCCCCTATAGATATGACCTTGGATACGCCACTGCTAACCAGTGACTAGAGTAATGTTTCTTATCAAGATTCGAAAACAAGCTGCATTGGGGATAGGAACATAAGTTATTTGTAAATACAGAGGTATGTGAAGTAAACCTTCTGCTAATTTCTAGAAATTGTCAAGGAAATTTTGCGGCTGAACTTTTACATATATTTTAGTTTGCTCTAGAAAAGGCTATGCTTCGACCTCTATCATATCACTGCAAAATTCTAGGTTTTCTTTTCAATCTTCACTTTGCTGTTGATATTCTTTTATTTTCTCATGCAATATCTTTCATTCGAATTTTAGGTTATACAGTCTCAGCGGTAGAGATTGATGGCAAAGGCATCAACAGTTGATCAAAACGTGGCAGCTAATGCGTTTGTTAGTGACAGATGCATAGAAAATGACGAAGATGCCGATGCTGATGATGATGATAGTGGGCTTTCGGAAGATGAGGAGGTACCTGATTCGGGTGAGTCATCCGAAGAGTTGGATAAGCCACTGGTCGATACATAGGGTCTAACTGAAAATGAGGGAAAGGACAGTTTTCAAGTTGAAATATATGCAGCTTTAAAAGCTATTATGTTGATGCTCTTAGGCCAAAACTGAGTGGAAGGCAGTGAGAATTTCTAATGCTATGTAAAGCGTCCTTTTATTCAAGAGGTGCTGTAGCACGCAGCAAAAACTATAAGGGATTAAAACTTAAGAGAAAATGAAGCTGAGCAAGAGGATTTAAGTCCGTTTTTGAAGCTTATCTTTCACTTTCATTTAATACAGATAAATTTGAGAAACATTACTAGCGAAACTTCTAACTTCCAAAAAGTGTTATAAAATGAGTGAAGTTATACTTAATTGATGAAAATCTCTTGCTATGTCTTTTAGATGATAACCAAGGGAAAGCACGTAGACGTAGACGCTACATTGGCAAAAGCGTTGAAGTCGCAGATATATAAGACGACGACGTTATAGAGTGCCCCGGCGCCCTTACGCTAGACGTCACCGTAGTCCCGACAGAATTCAGCGCATGATCAGAAAACACGGACGCTCTAATCATGGGGAAGTAAAGGACCTAGAAAAGTTCCCATGATTCTGTGTGTGAAAAAGCAATGGATTTTGCACACTAAGCATATTCATGTCACTTTTCTGCTTTGAACATATTTAGCTACATTTCCATCTTTGATACAAGTCATTTATTTTATCAACTTCCAGCAATCATTTCCTGAGCATTTTTGTATTGTGTCTCTATGCATCACACAGAAATTTGCCATTTAATTTGTTACTGGCATAGTCAGATTGAAAGTGCACGATCCTGGGTTGAAAAATGCAAGCTTACAATAAAACAGCGGTGATAGCCTGACAGAGATGTCCAAGGAAACATGCTCCCCGGTGACAATTTTTTATGAACGCCAAGACAAGGAAGAGGGTGCCAAGACGTAGAGAGGCAAAATTTCTATCCTTGAAATTAATTTGAAGGCGGGGGGGGGCTTGGTATTCTGAACTCTCACGCCTGTTTTCCATAGAAGAAACTATTCATTACTAACCATTGCTAAAGGCAGTAGTGTAAGTTCTCTCAATGCTCATTAGATAACTCAATGTTTTCTATTGGCGTTAGCTAGCTATTTTCAAGGCACCTGCCAGCAAATATTAGTTACATACTGGAACCTGAGAGCTGTTGCACTTATATAGAGTCCCGAAGTGTGATGTCATGATGATTTTGTTTTCGGAATATTTTAATTTTGGGTTTAAATTCTAAAAACCCACTTTGAAATAGATGTTATTGACAAATTTCAGCTCGATCTGAAAATCATGACTGAAACAGAAGCAACTGAAAGGTGAAATAGTTGCTATCAAACCATGATATTTTTAGTCTGGTTCTAAAAGTTATAATCCAGGCCAAAGATACAGTGGCTTGTATGGCAGTAAGATAGTTCCCATAGTTTGCAATAAATGATCTCAAAATAAGGTGTTCCCGTTATCTAAAGCGTCAATTTTAAATTTACTCCTCCGAGCCCAACCGTTGTGGGCCCTCGCGAAGTTGCTGTACGAAAGAGCTAATGCATCCTACGTTTTGGGCAAATATGCATGAATCGATTGATGCGTAGGAAAAATTTAAGAAAATATGCTTTTACTCAATCTTGAAAGTTTGGAATTAGATTCCTATTATTGTTAGGTAGCTTCGGTACACTGCATCAACGCACAAATAGTAAGAAGGTTGCTTAATGAGCTGAAAACAAGTACTAGCACAGCAACCTAGAGGATAGTTGGAATTCATATAATACTGCACAGGGCAATTAAGGCATGGCTCTGAAGGAGAATTGGCCACAATTTGTTCAATACTTAATAAAAACTTTTCTTGTGAATATTTTTTAATAAAACTCGGCTCTATGACAGATATGCCAACAATCTTCCAAACTAGATACATACTGACTCGACAGAGAGTCAAGAGACCATTTGATCCTATGCAACGTGCCAGCAAAGGACGCCACAAGACACCTTTAGTTATGGGGGAGGGGGTATAACACTGAATTTATCCAGTGGCGAAGTTAGAGATCCTGCCTGTCCTACCCGGCAGGACTAAAATATTTCAATAAAATCAAACTTTCTAAAAAAGTGGCTAAAATTTAATTTTCAAGCGAAGGTAACATTTCCCAACCCGTTAGCTCGTTCTTTCATAGCGAACTCATTCAACACAGCTTTTATTTTACCATTTATGAAATCACTTTTAATTGGTTACCAAAGAATACCTTTGTTTTGAACCCAACTCCTACCATCTGAGATGGTAGGAGCTGGTAGAAGCTGAAACAAAAGAGAATTTCAGCACGTCTTTGTGCTTGTACTACCTCACAATGGAAAAAACAACCGCTCTCCTGCCACATTTTACTGGTAGGAGCTAGGACGGTATTGCTGCTGCCATGTCATGGAGCTGCGCTGGAATTAAACATTTTGATTGGCTGAAGGGCTTAACACGTCATTGCCTTCGAAGCTTTTGTGATGACAGCTCCTGCATACTTTGACATGTAGGATTGTAACGGTCAAAATCATGGTTTGAACTTACGTTGTAGCTGTGGACAGTAGTTCTAAGTTTTCGAAATGGCCGAAGAAAGTAGCCGAGGAGCTGAAGACATATTTGTGAACTTATACAGAAATCATTCAGTGCAAGAACTGTTGGTGAGCAGAAGGAGATCTTGCAGCATAAGAAGCCCCAGCCAAAACTAGGGCCTAGAACTGCCAATCACCAGTTTCAGGACGACTGGTATGCGAAGAAAGAATGGCTTTGTGGCTCAAGAAACTAACAAAGATTGTTTTGCTGGCCGTGCCTTTTATTTGCTCCAGGAAATTCGCAAACGTGGACAAGACAAGGATATGTCGATATGTGTTGTTTTCTTTCCGATTGCAGAAAGCATGGGCGATCGAAATGCCATTTGGAGGCCTATAAGAAATGGAAGACCTTTGATGCGACAGAAAGGGTCGATATTCTATTCTCAAGAGCGAGAAGAGAAGAGGTGCAGCGCCATAATGAGCAGGTAAGGCAGAACAGGGAGACGCTTAAAACCATTTCTGAAGCTATATTACTCTTAAGCAAACAAGAATTAGCCTTTAGGTGTCACGATGAATCTAGAGATGGCCTTAATAAGGGAAATTATTGGGAGCTACTTGAATGCTTTGCAAAATATGATTCTGTCTTTGAACGTCGTCTCCATAGGGAGTTGACAGAAGGTGAAATGATTGACAAGGAAATTAAAAATTGTAGATTCTTGAGCATTCAGGTAGATGAAACAACCGATGTTTCTACTAAGGAGCAGCTCAGTGTCATCATTCGTTTGGATAGGGAAGGTGAAATAGTTGAGAGGTTTCTGAACTTTTTGATGTTAGTTCTGATAGATTCCACTTTTCCTTGGTTGTTGGTTTGTGAAATACATTTGCAGAATAGAATTGTCCTCATTGTTTATGATAATCATATTTTGCTTCTGAATATTGGTTTTAAGAGAAGCTAATGAGTCTCACTGTTCTGCCTTACAATAAAAGCCTGCAAAGATGTTATGAACCTCAAGGCTTTAGAATGGCAAGGAAGAGTTAAATC
>OLMO02000286.1:11245715-11281254 GCA_900291935.2 Cassiopea xamachana
GAGTTCATTTGGATGATTTGCTAGAAAGTTATATATATCTGGATAGAGAGTAACAGGCCAAAATACCGTTCCATCCTCTTCATTCATCCAGCCACTTGTAATTCCGAATGGGTCAGGCAAAGTCTTGCACCCGGCTTTAAGTTTGGCTTCGTATTCTGTAGCAATCTCGCGCTCAACCTCTTCAGCTGTCTTTACGGTAGGAACTTCGTTTTCAATAGCAACGAATACTCTTGCGACTAACTCTTCCTTTTTACCATTTGTCTTTAATCCACGAAGACGTAAGAAAGCTTTCAACTCGTCAACTTTCATTCTAGACAATTTCGATAAGTCGGCATCCATCGTTTGGTTTAGGCCCAGACGGTGCCAGTTAGTATACGTTGATAAATTGTGCCTTGCGAGCTAAGTACTTATAAAAGCTTTCAAAAAGCTGTTCCGAAGTCCACAGGCCACAATAATTTCGATAAATCCGAGAGAAAAATGCAACAATCAGCGACTTAAAAGCAAAGTTATAGCAGTACGCGAACAGACTTCGTACGATCTCTTGTTGCGACTGCTAAGAAAGAACAGTTTTTACACCCCAAATCTAGTCCCAGTCTCCCGCCTGCGCGGTTAGTCGAAGTGGTCTATTGTTTGCCATACTAAGATTCGCATCTCCCGCCAAATTGAATAGTCTCGACATCAAATTCTTACATGCAAGCTCTGACGAGAGGCCGCGACTATTTTATCATAAATTAGAGGCTATTTTAGGACCTCAAAAGGAGGTATATTATTTATCATAATTCAAAATGGCGGGAAGACGAATTGCCATGGAGAGAGTACTTATGATCAATGCTAGGTGCCATAGGCTGTTTAGTGGAAGGTATGGCTTTAGTAATAGAGGAGAATTTGCTAGAAAGCTAAATGGGCCTTTTTNCGTGGTGTGCTGTTTTGGTGGTGCTTGTCCCCCAAAATAAAACGAGGCTGTACTAAAACGAGTCTCTGGAACACAGAATATTATTTATCATAATTCAAAATGGCGGGAAGACGAATTGCCATGGAGAGAGTTCTTATGATCAATGCTAGGTGCCATAGGCTGTTTAGTGGAAGGTATGGCTTTAGTAATAGAGGAGAATTTGCTAGAAAGCTAAATGGGCCTTTTTAGGTATATTTCCCAGGTTCGTGCACTAGTTTATCGTGACTGAGATTGATGAGGATTAAACTGTTGGTACTAATGCAGTTTCGTACCGCTTCAATGCCTGCCATGTTGTCAATCACTAAACATGTGGAGTGTGTATGTACATAGTCGCACCATGTTTGGTTAATTTAATAATGGCAGACATGGAAGTGGTACAGAACTACATTAGTTCCTAGAGAGACTACTTTGAGACACGATCAATGTTATTGAATTGTACGTAGCTGATCATCTCTTAAGGTGTCGAGGTTAAGTAGCTGTCCAAGTTAAAGACTACTTTTTTGTGACTTATAGGTCAATAACCGTAGCACAATATGTATATACCGTCCGTTCAAAAAGTGTTGGGATGTCGTCGAAGTACATCTATTTGACCCAATCTTATTAAATAGGACCACCGGCTATTTCCATGAAACTTGCATAAGACATTGCTTACGTTCCAAAGTTTTTAATCCGTACCACAATGATAAAAAAGTAACCGTACAATTTTTGTAGGCTAGAAACATGAACATAGGAGTTTCGAGGGACTGAAATATCGTACGAGAAGTGTTCGGAGATTCTTTTATAAAAATAATGACTAAAGCTATAAAGAAATTACAACAATTGTTGGTTGCTCAAGGAGCACAGCTTTTGATGTGAGACAATTTCTTCATATGAAGAACTGCGAAAATCTACAAAGGGTTGGTAGACCAGAGGAGGTCACAAGAATTTGTTAAGGTAATGAGACTTTAAGTATATAGTGAAAGCTGAAGTGCTTCCTAAAGTCATTAGCATTTTGTGCAATGCTTAGATATGAACTAGTTGGAGATACATTAAGCCAACAGCTCAAACGAACATACATTTGGACAAAATCGTGTCGAAAAATTTAATGACCCAAAATACTTTTTAGTTCAAAAGTTTTTTCGTCCAAAAATTTGTCTGTTAAATAAAGACTTGCACTTGGGCAATTTGAAGTCTGTTAGTTGACATTAATTATTTCAACTATGTTTTGCATTGTTCTTTACATTCTTCATCACAGTGTGCCACTCTTCATTAAAAGAGGGATAATTATAATTCTCCCTCTTTAAATGAAGAGGGGCTCACTGATGATGTCATCATTAATATACATACTGAGAAACCATAGAACGTTGACTCCTGTAAAAACTTCTTGCTTCTTTCTCAATATGCTGTGTGGCTAAACACATGAAGCATTGTCAAGCAAAGTGAGAATGTTTATAACACATTATAAGATTCTTCAAAATCTTTAGGGGCAACTCTAGGGCCTGGGGCATACTTCCTTCCCTCTTGGTGGGATTCATCATATATACATTCATCTATTACAGACAACACAGAAAAGGTGGTTCAGGTGTTTATTTCTATAGAAGTTTCATGAAAGCACTCCATGAGACTGCTATATGTGGGTATTCTCATTTTAATGGTTAACACCATACTACATTCCGAGAAATAAATATTTCAGGAAGAGAAACTGACCAGCAAACATGTTTTTCTTTTCAATCAACCAGAAACATGATGTTTTTCATAATATAGCTTAACAAAGAAGTCAAAGTTGATATTTTTTCTTAAATTAAGGAGAAAAGTTGCAAAAATGCCAAAAATGATGATGAAACAGGTGATTTTCAAGCAATTCAATGAATTTCAAGGCTTCATATCACTGCAATAAGCAACACTGTATGTTTGAATTGTGTATGCTAAGATATGATAATACATTAGAACTGTGGAGAAAATTAACCAACTTGCAAACTCTTCATCAATGCGAATAATGAACGATAAACATTTAAATGGTCAATGAAACATTTTTTGAGAATTTTTAACAAAGTGCTATAAACATCTTCAGAAAATCATCAACAAATAACTTGGAACATACTTTGCCAAAAATTGACTCTCTGGTCATTGGAATACTTTTTAAGATTTGTTTTCTGTCAATATCTAGGACTTTCACAATGTTTATGTATAAAAACTTGCTGGCTTTAAAATTCCGTCATTCCGTGACCAAAGTGACCAATAGTTCTTAAAAAGTCAAACTAAAGTATATAACTAAAGTATCATACTTTCCTTGTAAAATACACACAAAATCTTCTAGAAAACCCCACTTTGAAAGGTTTAGTGTGAAACTTGCAGAAATTGTCAACATAGAACTTTTCCGTCATTCCGTGACCACAAAAATGAAAACTCCAAATGAACTCAAACAGACTTTATTACACAAAATCAAGAGTTATAATTTACAACAGAGGTCCTAGATGTTGTAGCCAGTAACTAAGCCTAACAGTATATCATTGATTTCAGGAGATATCTCATAGAGGGTTATTGGCTTTCTCTTTTTGATGCCCTTGGATGTTGTCATTGGTGGCGAGATCCCAGAAACGCAAAATGCAGAGATTGCAACAACCTTTGTTGTATCTTCAAACATGAAGCAACCATCTTTTGTTCTCTTCTGAACTTCTAGATAATGTCCTTTGACTACTGTATGGTTAGGTGGAAGAGTGTGCCCATAATCATCAACAAACATTTCTTCAAGCTCACAAGTTTCATCCATAGCCTTCACCAGGTAATATGGATTGAAGGTGTCAACTGATCTGATCACCACTATGTCATCTTTCTTTATCATATGAACTGCATCACTCATTTGCCATTGTTCTTTGTCATCTTGCAATTCATCACACATCTCATCATCACTATCTTCATCAGCAGCCTTACTTAATAGGTTAACAACTTTTCTCTGGCCGTATTCCTGTAGCATTTGCGAATTGTCACATACAGAGCTGTCCAAGTTTATCAGAGCACAGTTTTCACAGAGGCAAGCATAATTTCTTATTGCAACTTTCAATAACTATCTTGCACTTTCAACAATTGATGACACAATTCTTGCCCGTTTTCCTGGGATGTAACATTTTGAACAAATTCTTTGGTTTTCTTTAAGCCTTTTCTCTGTGAATTTGTCAAGCTCTTCTTTTACCAAATGGGAGTTGTACAACCATGATTTTTTCCTTTTCTCTTTTTCTGAATTCCCTCACCCTTGGAGTTGAATAATCTTTCTTATCAATCTTTGTTGGGCTGCTTTCAACCTTCTCCTTGTTTTTCCTTATGCGGTCTTTTACCTTCATAGCCTGTTTCTTTTGACGTGACATATTGGCTCTTGATCTCTGTTTATTTAATCTGTTTCTTAACTTTAGTTCTGAGAGCTCTTCCTCTGTCATTCCATCTTTCTTTTTTCTCTTCCGAATACGATCTTTCTCTCGCTCCTTTTCTCTGTTATTCTTTTGCCATTTTTCCATTTTCTCTTTACTTGTTTTGCCCATTCTGCAGACTCTTCACCTCAACAGTCACTTTATGACAGATAGCTAGGCCCATTTGTTTGTTTCTATGGTAACTTCAAAGTGAAAATGAGGCCAAAGACAACTAAGTGACCATCTCAATCATCATTTAGATATGCATTGTAGCCCATTCAGTATTTCAGAGGGCAATCAAAATTCTTAAGTACTTAATATCTGTCTTAAAATACATTTCTCAACACTGATTTTGAAAAATTATTACATTTTCTCTGCCAAAAAGAATACTATTTTGAGGCCCTTTGTCTGTTTAGCCTGGTTGTTTGTAATTCCTCCCCAGACTCTAGAAATATACCTGTTACTAGGCAGATTTGTTCACATGGTGATAATGGTCACGGAATGACGGAAAGTATCAAAAGTGCAAAAGTTAATTTTTCTTCATGATAATCCTTTTCCTCATGTCAAAAACATGGTTTATGTTTAATTCAAAGGTAAAGTAGCTAATATAAACAAAAAATCATTGAAGATAGAGTAGTATGTGACTACCAATTGAATGTATGACTGTCATGGTTTTGTATTTGTTGTCAGCTTCCAGACAAAAATTAAAAAATAGTGGCGATCAAGAATATAGTAGACATCCTGTATAGTTTCTATGCCTATCAACAGTGACTGAAACCAGATGAAGCTATGCATATTGTAGTAACAGATTTTTTTACATGTTATATGCTGCACCATGAAACAAGGAAATTGTACCAAATTTTGCACTTAATATCAAATTTTAACCTTGCACAATTTAAAAGTCTTGCATCGTTAAGCTCTAGAACTTTGAAAGTATGTTCTTTACATAGCAACCAATTAGGTAATCAGAAAATTAGCCAAAAAAGAAGAGTTCTGAAAATGACTTCTTTTGGCACAAAGTGTTGACCATTAAAATGAGAATACCCATGTACATTGGCTGATTGTGTTTTACTACTTCATGAGCAACACCCTGAAATGGTTGATAAGTGCTCTCAATTGGTAGGGGTCAGAGAAGGAGGATCTTTTTCAAGAAGTAGATAAGAAATTGCAGCAATTATTAACTAAACTATTATCTTAATGTCTTTATCTTTTCTTTTCTTGTAGTTATAACAAGTTTTACTTTTGTCCGACATTTCTATTTGCTTTGTCCAAACTCTCTAAGAACAGTCCGAAAGTTGTTTTTCAGAAAGTTTTTGGTTTTAGTATAGGACTATGTATGTCAGAACAGCTTTTCATTGACACATTGATGCCATCATTGCTGTTTAATTTATTTTGAGTAGGCTGTTATACCTAGCTTTATCAGCTAATTTAGGCCTACTATAGATGCTGCATCCAAGCATGGGATCCCTAGTGTAATATCCCTTCTGAAGGACGGCGGAGTGAGCTGTTTCAGTCATTCGTCTGGAAGGGCACCCATTCAGTTTCTGACCATACACAGCCATGCTTAACTTCAGTTAAGCTAATAGTACTGGGTAGGCCACTTGGCCACTCACCTCGCATTTTATCTTTTTTCGAAGCATCATTCTTTTATCAAAGTATCCCAGCACTTTTTGAATGGTAGTGTACTGTAATGGTTAAACCCTAGATGACCTCAGAATTTTTTTGAGAAGGGTATACCCAAACATACTTATATCAAGTTATTATGCAGTAGTGTTCCCTCAAATGCAAATAGCTCAAAGTTTTGCCAAGAAGCCCAACATTAGCAGTTCTTAGTTGGTTGTGATATTCTTTCCCCATGTTTTCCAAGCTCTGACTCAGTCACATTTGACACTTTTGTGCAAAAGGCATCCCATAGCTCTCCATCACACAATTCCCTATATCTAGATGTATGAATTATGACACATTTGGTGGTAGTTTCTGGCTAGTGAAGTCTGGAGCATGCTTCTCTTCAAAGGCCACCAGGCTGGAGGGTTTGTTTGCTGCACAGACAAATTCAATTTGAGACTTAATGGTGTGCATTGGAGATAGATTCCCAGAAGTGTTTGTGTAGATAAGTTTCCAAAATTTTGTGAATGATCTAAACTGTCTGACTCTGTGCCTCTTCAATTTTGCTGCCAGAAAAGCACCACACTGATTGTGCACATCCAATATTGGAAAGCATGCAGGAAATTTTTTGCTGAAGCAAAAATAGCAGTCTGGAAAGGAGTGAGGAAACTTCAGGGTTCTTGCAGGTTTTGGAAAGTTATGGAAATTGAAAATCCCATTTTCCAGGATCTGGAAAGTTTTGGGATAGAGAAGATTTTTGAAATGGCTATGGAAAAGTTCTAGATTTTGTTTGGAAAAATTTAAAAATATCCTAAAATGGATGCAGCTTAGTTTTGTATTAAACACTGTATATTTTATGTTCACTCCTTTCACAATTTATAATTCAAAGCACAACCCACCACAGAAGTATGAAATATGTCATCAAAAATAGTGTTTTTATATGGTTTAGGGTTTCAAAATGTGAATGAACATGGGTTTTAACATACAGTCGTAATTTCCAGGCCTGTCTATGACTTTAAAACTTATGCCTACAGCACACTTCAACTAGGACAGACAAGGCCATAATAGGAATAAAGGAATGAAGTGTATAGCATAAGCTTGCATTGTTTAGTTAGCATGCTTATTATTTGAAGAGTTTGCACATGCAAAGGTTACTTTACTTGACTAAAGATAAAACGCACACCTAATTTTATAGCTTTGAATAAATCAGGAAAAAATGTGCACCAAAGGACTTTTCTCTGCACAGTATGGAAAGGCCCTGCTANAAATTTATCAGTTCAAGGAATCAATAAAGCTGTGCTTTGCTTTTGATTTAAGAATATTACCTGGCATTATATCTTTGCACTGATATCTTGTACTCTGGTTTGGTGCAATGAGAACACATTCTTCGTCATAAGGAAAATACCATGTGAGTGGTAAAACAACATGCATCATATCTTTCATGCATGTGATTCACACTCTCATCTATCTGGCTTCTTTCAGGTTGATAATAAGGAATTCACAAAACCATGATGGCAACAGTAGTAACGGCACATTTTAGCTTTTCTTTTAGAACATAGTGTCAGTAAGTTCATTGTTTCTTATACAAAGTAGTTGACATTGAATAACAGTGTGATAGAGTGTTATATGGATGTGATGGAACAAGTAGCAAAGCTGTTTTCCTTCAATTTGAGAATTTCTGTCACTTTTAATTTTACGATGCATTTATAAAGAATCATAGTATTCTGATTGCACAACTAGGGAATCTGATTACTGTCATTCTTACACATCAAACTGAAGACAGTTTCAATTGGCTTTGAAAAATGTGAAACAGGCAGCAAATAGGGAGTATTAATTGGCTCTGTTTCTGGGAAATTAGATCAGGTTCAGATTGGCATTTGCTCGTGAACTAAAAGTAAAAATTAACAATAAAATATCTGAATTAACAATAAAATATCTGAATTAACAATAAAATATCTGACTCATGTGTGCAATCATTCACTCACATTACTGACTCTGTGTGTGTGCCGATGCATGCCTGTGTGATCGCACACATTAAATGATGAAGACTGAGAACAGTGTAATTATCCAACAATCCACAATGTCGATTGTGAATTTTAACACCACATCATGACCCAAGCCAATGCATAATATGTGTCATGAGCTATTATTATAGTATACGGAAGTTTGTTCAAATAATTTAGAACCGTGCTTTGGATGGTTTACAGAACCTGCAGTTTTCTGTAGGTAATCGATTTCGTTTTTTCATTATTTGTCTTTTTCTTGCTAGAGAGGCAATGAGGTTAAATTCACTTCAAGGCAATCAGCTGAAAAGGATGATATCTATATCATGCCGGAAGTGCTGCGCTACTGCAGATGCTCCAATTCCAATCCCAAGTAAAGATGGAGAGGCTAAGATATACTCTGAAAAAGTAAAAAATATTGTAGAAGAAGTGTCAAAATTGACTTTAGCAGAGGTTGTGGATTTAAACACTTTACTAAAGGTATTTACCTGCAATATTTAGTTTATTTTCCATTTTTTTGTATGTGTCCATGTCATGTTGCCCTATTCCTTAGGAAGTTTGAATTTAGTCATAAATTTGACTCATTGTACAATGAGTCAAATACATAGTGTTTTTTAGAAGTGAGCTAAAATAAGCATAGAATTTAATTTTCTGATGCACATCTTGGTTTGCGTTTTTGATTTATTGTTGATTATGATTGTCTCCTGTGTTCTTGGAAAGTAATAAAATGTTTTTGACATGCAGTTCCAAATCATTGTTTTACCTCAATCATATTTCAGGAAACTCTAAATATTCAAGATGCACCAATGATGCCAATGGGTAATATGATGGCTGCACAGGCTCCTGCTCAGGTTATTGCACTTTGTTGTACAGAGATTTTCCTATTATGCAACTCTGCTTCTTAATATTTTGATTTTTAAAAGAATCCAGATGTTCATGGTGAATAAAGAGACAGAGCTAATTATATAAATTTCCTTGTTTAGTGAGTAAAGAATCACACTCATGCACCAGTATATACCTCATTAATTCCCTGACATGCTGTTGTGTAATCCGCTAAATTATCAATGTTTTATATTAAATGCAGAAAATTGATGATGTGGCATAGGCTTAATCAACAGTTTGCTCTTTTATTGATGCAGCAGCATGTGATCATTTTAATCGTACTTCTACAGCTCTAAAGGCTGCATTATTTTGTTTTTGAAGATGATGCATATTGATGTTATCTTAAATAGGAAGCCGAAGCAGAGCCTGCTGAAGAGGTGCAAACAGAATTTGCAATAAAATTGCTAAAATTTGATGATGGTTCCAAAGTGAAATTAATTAAAGAGATAAAAGTATTATTGCCAGAAATGAATCTTGTACAGGTATTGTGTTTATTGGTAGACTATTTGATTTAAAGGAGTTTATTACCAAGGGTAGGACCTTCAGTGAATCATGGCAATGCCATATTGTCATAACTGAACTTCCTCAAGTTTTTAATGGTTTAATTTTTCTATTATTGATTCTATTTTATCACCAGAATTCTTTTTACTGCTACATTGAAGAAAGTACGCTTTCCTACCAACAAACAACTTACTGTTTTCTTACCAATGATATAAATGGTATTGCTCAGCCCCTTGAATTGCTCATTCCTCAAGAGTACTAATAAGAATGTAGTGTATATATTACTAAGTAATAATGATAGCATTAATTGCTTTGTTGAGTGACATTTCGATTACATCCTAACATTATTATCAAGCTGAATGAGAAAATATGTTGATGTATCTATAGAAAGACATAATATAGGGGTCAAAAGCCACATGACATTGAAGCAGTCCATGCCCGGAGACACATGTGATCGCACATGCGCGTGTCCACACACGTGCAGAATCCCCCGCACGAGCGAAAAATTTCCCATGTCAACATCACTATTAACCGTTCAATCGCACATGCGGATTAGGAACTGTGTTGTCGCAACTGCAACAGAAGTGACTCTCGATTTTTCCTTCATAACTCTGCTTCATCCTGTTTTATGCTAAATAAATTATTTGACATGCTTCAGCACCAAAAAACTCTCTGTTGCAGATATACAAATCTTGGATCGCACGTGCAAATCCAAGTAAGTAAGAGCAATCACTCGTGCAAACGAGGGTGCACGTGAGAAATGACGCTTGTCGCCACTTTCCTCCGGGCATGTAGTGTTGAAGTACTTTTGGCAGTTAGGTTCTAGGTGCCAAAACAGTGTGTGCACAATATGGCATTGATGGAATCTGGTTGTAGTAGGCAGTTTCTTGTTCAATATTAATTTTTAATTTGTTTTTGTGTTGTTCATCCTGGGTATTATACAGGGATCTCATTTGAGATATCTTCTTAGATTTATGAGCCCCTATCATATTATCCATACTTCAGACATCCAATATATTGGGTGTTTCTTGTATAACCTAATTTTTACAGAGCACAAGAGCCTATTGGCAGTTTGTTCAAACCAAGAGATCTACTTCTTCCTCATGCTATTCAAGCAGTGCCATTCCTTGTAGTAAAATCATTTGTCAGTTACTTGTTGCTATTTTCAATTAACAGAAGCATGACTTTTACAGAGTTCAGCTCAATAATTGTTTTATTTTATGTTTTTGTGGCGTTTTTTCTGTTTTACGAATTTCATATCTAAGTTACACGATTTTTAGTAGCAGTGAATCTTGTCATTTTTCTATAGCTTTTGTTTACTTCCGAGTTGTTATAATCTTTTGAGGACACATGCCAGTCATACATTGGTGGACTTAATTGAGTATTTACAACTTTTCTGGGTTGGTTCATCTAATGCTAGTTCCTTATCATATAACATAGCCAGGCGAGAAGCTGGTAGGTTTTATGGAGATGCAGTATCCTCCAATGATGACACTCTTTCATCATAAATTTGCCACATTCTTAGCACACCTCTCCCCCTCTCCACGATGGAAGCATGAAAGTCTTGTTGCTGATTATGGGATTATTAAGTGAAAAGTAGCACCAGGCCCTTTTCAATTTTGCTTCCAGGACAGAGACTTTCGCGGGCAGAAAATGTTGTGATTTTTGCGATTCCTGACCTTTTTCACGAAAGTTTCTGCCACTGAAAATTCCAAATTCCAAATTCGAACAAGATTTTGCCGCAAAGTTACGAAAATTTCCAACTCGCCGAAGTTTTTTCCTTGACATTCTTTGCTCTTGTCTGCCAATACCCTGTTTTTAATCTTTTTGGAACTTAAAACGTTGTAATTTAAGGATCCTCCTTGAAACGAGTGAATNTGTACAAGTCCTCTAGAAGACAACTATGGCCTAGTTTCTACCAGAAATTTTCTATCGGCAGCAATGGTTTGATCGAATTGGAATTTTTTCACTCAGCAGTGTTGTTTGATCCTGACTGTACCGAAAATGCTTGGAGGTTTTTTGTTTCTCCACACCGTTCTTCGGTCGGAAAAGTTTTTTTCACATGAAAAACTAAAATTTTTTCGCGGTCGAAAAAGCTTTTACCGTGATATTTGCAAAACACGTCGGAACTTGCGAAAGTTTATAGTAAAATGTCGTCAATTGTTCTCCTCGCGAAACTTTCTGCCCACCAAAGTTTCTGCCTGTAAGGTATAAATACTTTTGTATACGTCAGAGTAAAATGCCTTAGACCTACGCGAAAGTTTCCTGAGAATNTTGCGCAAATTCTCGAGTCCTCTTGCATCAATAACAAAGCTGGAGAAGTTCTGGAGATGCAAAGCCTGCCTTTACCGTCACTTTCGGAGGGGGTTCAAAAGCCTTATTTGATATTTCGATTCCACAGGTCAGAATACGTAGAGTGAAAACCATATAAACTGTTTCATTTTTAGGGCATTACCCTTCTGTACCCCCTGCATTTATGTGCCTATCTTACTATTGTAAACTGGCGAGCTTGAGATCACAAAGGATTTCGCGTGAATTTTTTCCTCCGCTGCGGCCCTTCACAACACGTACATCAAGCACGGCCAGAAGTGCCTTTTCTAGTGACTATCACCTATGCAATAGAAATCAAAGTGTGACATTCAGTATTGGGGCTGGGTGGAGCTGCAGACCACATAATTGTTGAAGAGTTCACAACACTTTGGCACTATATAATAGCCTTTCCGTTTTATCTGCGCTGCCAAAAGCAACGTAAATCATATTCACACTGATGTCATTGTAGTGAAGGATATCGATGAGTAGTAGTTCTAGTGCATGGACGGGCACACTACGGTCCACCAAGTGTTTTGCAATGGGTCAATAGTGGGTCTGAAACATGAAGTACTTTGCGTTGTGTTGGTTTTCTGATCACATAATATATTATAAACTCATTGTATGCATGTAACTTTGTGTTGACAACGGAGAATGGATTATTTTTTTAGGATTTAGAGCATATTTACAGGCTCGTAGACTCTTGGGGACAGGTGGCATTGCCCCCAATAATGCACCAATCTTGTATATAGAGTTCCTCTAAATGACAATTTTTGATGATTTCAGTATTGTTTCTACCCTACCTAGAATCTAGGAGAGCACAGAACCCCTGATTCTCTTGTGTGACAGTGGCAGGAGTTGTTATGGGAATTTCAGTAAAAAGCAAGCGCTTCAATTTCTGAAGTCACTTGCACACTGCAGAGATACTGTGTATATGATGACCCCTTAGGGGAAGATATTACTTTTAGCCCACATCTGCAATATCCGGCGTAGACTATGCCGTTTCTCGGCGTCCTAGTGTGGGATTGTTCTACTTTTACTGTTTGCTTGCATGCATACAGCAGCAAGAAGGAAATGTCAGCATAGTCTTTTCCGTTTGCGCTGTAAATCTTCATAATTCAATAGAACGAGGTCGAGGGATCGATTCTCGTTCTCAGCATGAAAATCATTAATAAAAGCTAGTGCATTTTGAAGGCCTTTGNTGGAGTCCAGATAGTAGGCAAGTTGGTAAATATATACAGAACTTCATTATATCCAAACAACCTTATAAATAACAATAAAGCGTAAATCGTAGTGAGCAGAAAACGTGTTGTTAATTCGCATCGTAAAGGCTAGGAACTAAAACTATGAGTCACTAACACAATATATTGATATTCGGGTCCAATCCCCTACGAATGAATAAGTACCAGATCTCAGTACTTGACTACTTAGCTTAACATTTTGTTCTGGGGTCAAGCCTTCAGGTCCCCATTTTGAACACAACAACTATAGAAAGCCTCTTTTGGCACATGATGTTTGATAAATTGGTGAAGATCTGCGATATGCAGCAGTTTTCAGCTCTCAGTTGAACTTCTACATCTATTCCCCATCTCCTCAAAATGCAGTCCAGCTTTCTACGGGCTTTTATTTGTCCGGGAAATTATACCAAAATCAAGGAATTTCATAGGCAGAAACCAATGGTCACCATGTGTGGGACACTAAAGCTTAGAACTGTTGAATGCGACCCTTTTACTGGAAAGCTCTCTGGCCTAATGTATATAACGGATAATTACTTTCTAATGCAGCGCTATGTGTTTATTGTTTCAACTTTGGTTTTTGCTGTTGTTGCTCTGTTGTAATGATTGATGTAAACGCTTCTTGGGAAACCCAGCTGGATTTTAAATTTCAGTAGAAGTTCCACAACCAAAAGCATGATTGAGAATTCCTCTGCTTTTTAATGCAACATTTCCAGATTTAATTTGACATGACCATGTAGGACGACACAGATGTAAGGTAACCATGTAGGAATGTAAGATACATGGTTATGTCCTAGTCTTAAACGGTATGTCATCTTACATGGTTAAGTCAAATTAAATCTGGAAATTTCGCATTAAAAGAAAAGGAATTCTCAATCACGTTGCTGGTTGTGGCTCTTCTACTGAGATTGATGCAAAATTCCTTACAGTTTCCTTTTGTTATTAGTTAGTTAGTTAGTTAGTTAGTTAGTTAGTTAGTTAGTTAGTTAGTTAGTTAGTTAGTTAATTACTTAGTTAGTTAGTTACTTAGTTAGTTAGTTAGTATTTGTTTGTTAACGCAGGCTGTGGTTGTTGAGGGAGCTATAAAGCTGATGTGGGCCTGCAGCACAAGGCACTCAAGTATTCAGTATTATTTTATTCAAGTTCCTCAGAATATTGATTAAAAAAGCCAAAATTCCCTTATTTCATGGAAGTTTTCCTTAGAAGTGAGAAGACTTGTATACATTAAAAGTTGTATAATTTGTTTATAGGCAAAGAAGTTTGTAGAAAGTGCACCAACAGTTGTTAAGGAAAAGCTATCAAAAGAAGATGCCGAAAAGATAAAAAAGCAATTGGAAAGTGTTGGAGCAACAGTAGAGGTTGAATAACTTGTGCCTGTTTGTTTACGTATCATTTTGTACCATGTCGCAAAACTACGCTGGGATTTCTTCAACAAGGCAAAACGAGGTGATCACACTGCATGTAGTACATCATGGTCTGAAGACAGACTCTCGATGCGAGTATTCCAATCAATATTACGAACATACTTCAGACTGTTGCTATTCCTAATTTTACATTTTGCAAGCTTGATCGATTTATAAAGAAGTGAATGAAAGAGAGTACGACTTTAAATTTAAGCATTCTGTCTGTTTTTCATGTTTTATTACTTCTTCCTACTTGCTGTTTTGATGATTCTTGCAATTCTTCGCATAAACTGCCTCGACAATGCCTTTCCATACCCAGAACCTAAAATCAGCACATATTTGTGTTTACAAGACATTGCCCCGCGTTCAACTTAGGTCGAGCCCACGTCCGTATATGGGTCATTTCTATCCCAGGTTGAACCTAGTTGTGCCATGTTCACTCGAATAAATCTACTCAATTGAAACCGGGTTATATTCGACCTTTGTTAGCAGAACTTTAAAATGCCGTTTTCAAATGGTATGAGTTGTTTGGTAGTCAGCTGTATATGACACTTAAACTGTTTTTTCCTCATTAGAGACAGTTTTACTGTATCTATCTCATTAAAGTTTGAGCCACTGAGCCTACTATTTAGCTTCAAAGTGGTTGAGAACTGTTTAAGTCAAAGCATCTGTTGACAATATTTTTTTGCACAATGGAGCTATTAATTTTGGTTTAATCATTATGACTCTGCAATGACTTTACGAGAGATTTGTGACTTCTATTTCACCGAATTACGAGAGTTTTAATCTTTTGAGAGACTAATTACCTTTAGCACATTGTCATTTGTTTTCAACTACACTGTCATTATCATCATCAATGAGTGTTAACTATGTATAAAACCTTTTTCATGCAAGGGGACATGTAACTGGTCGCTGTTGAATTACTGTCTTGAAATAATCCAGTCTAGTAATTCCCAACCATGTTGTCCCTACACCTCTAAAATCTTTTGTGCTCGACTTGCACCACATACGGCATATAATTTGTTCAAAACCACTAAGAGTACTAAAAACAAATCATTAAGGCGGGTGCTTCTCCTACACCTTGGAATGATATCTCGCACCCCAGCTCAGAATCCCCTGCTCTAATCAGTCCTAGTTTCCACCTGATGTACGTACCTGCATGGGGCACGGGGGCAATACCTACTGCCAAAGTTTGCATTGTTTTCTCTCCCCCCCCCAACAAAGTTACTAACCTGGAGATTTACATTTTAAAACATACGACTTTTCCCCACCAAAGTAATTGTACAGGCAGGTTCTCCCCCTAGGGTATTTCCTCCAGTTACGTGCTTGTCCCAAAAACAAAACATAATTAGATGCGTTGCTTGACTGAGAGCCCATTAGCCAAACGTGGCATCCCAGATGGTCTCTCTTGCATACCAACGTCTTTTATTGAAAAGTTTATAAACAATTGTAAATAGACAATGTTAGCATAGTATCTAGTTTTGCAAGGGGCAACTAAATTTTCAAAAGCCGAAGAGGAGAAGTGACAAGGCTGCCAACTCTCAGGCTACCGAGGAAAGGACATTTCAAGTCCATATGTTAGTGGAAAGCGTATGAATCTTGTCCAGAAAAATTCTTCATCAGATTTCAGGTCCGTTCTATTATAAAATTGTACGAAATCTGTTTCGCTTGCGCGAAAACGGCGCGTGAACAATGGAGAATTCATGTCGAAAAGTCTATTCTGTGTTTATTTCTGACTGTAGTTAGTTATTCATGATCTTTACCGGTAGCGTCCTCCTGGAGAAATTGTCTAACTGAAACGAGTATCTGCCCAACTTTGGGGGGGCTACAGTTCCCCCGCCCATTTTACTTCGCTTATGTTTGTCTTTTTGTTCATGTTTCGTTTGTAATGAAGAAAGACATAAGGAAATTTGAATTTTTGTCTTTGAATAATTTACGAAAAATCTTTGGCTCAAAATGAAAACTGTTTCAGAATATTGAGGCTCGGCGGAAAATGAGGTATTCTTATAAAAAAGAGTACATCAACATCAAAAGATGACGAACGTAACTAATTTACAAATGCGATGCCGACGTTGATCGTAGGTTCATAGCAGTGGTTTCATCCTCAAAATAGGGGCGGATACAGACCGTCTTACAAGACGTACGGAAGACAGTCAGATTTTAAACAATATCTTCGATATGTCCATTTTGATGAAAATAAATTGCACAAGTATCTTTTGTTCGATATAAAAAAATGGTTTGCCATGCTTTTTTGATGTATTAAAAGCTATTTGGTTAACACTTTGATGACCAAATAAATTTTAAAAAGCATCTTCCTTATCACCGACTTACGGTTAGCAGGTACCCTGAGAGTTGATTTTTATGCGGAGCAGAGAGCGCTTGAGGAATAAAAGACCATATGGGATTCACTGTTAAGAAAAGGTTTTTGAAAACATCTCCCTGACCAACGGCTTACAGTAAGTCGGTGGTCAGAGCGATGATATTTGCCTTCATTTATGAATATACGATCCTGTTGATTTATCTCTTTGTGGACTCTCGTAAAAATCATCTGCCTTACATCCAAATTCCCCGTAAGTCGGTGGTCAGAACGACGTTTCCTATCTACCCTGATGACTATATCAAGCTTTCTTTCCAAGTCCTCTTAAAGCCATCTTCCTCACATCCCGTTTACTGTAAGTCGGTGGTCAGATCGTCGATGTTTGTCCAGTTCAAAGCTCGTTAGTGACCGTGTCAAGGATTCAAACTGGACTGCCGAGTTGTCTTACAAGATGAATTATCTGAAAGAGTTTGACTCAATTATCAAATCACGAGGCCTGAGAGTCTCGAAGACTTTGCTGCTGAACATATGACAAAGGTAAATATTTTTATGTCTTGGGGCAAGACACTCTGAGGAGATTAGACCTCGCAATGGATTCAGCTGGATTAGCATTTGCCCTAAATCTATTTTTAATTACCAGCACCAGAAGGTCATCTTGCCTGCCAAGTACAGTTTTATCAACCTAGCTCATTCCTTTTTATCTTAATGCAAATAACATTTGATGAAGGCTGATGCAAGGGCTTTCGATATTGAAATTATAAGGAAATCTCCTTCTTAGATGTTGGCCATTTGGTCATTCCCTTAAAAGCAAAATATCTTTTAAAAAATGCTTTAGTAAAAGTTTTAGATTTTGCTATGAGTTTAGCAAAGAAATAGAATTTTGGGGGGACATGATGAGCAAGGGGGCTGTCATCAGGTAATAATGTGGGACAAAGCAAATTCATGGAGAATAACAAAATTTTACCTCCAAATAGCCTCTCACCAAGCAGTCTTCTGAGCTCAACCCAGGTAGAAATTATTCTTGTTCAAATGTAAACTCCAGTTGCCAAATAGAATAAGCACCCCATAGTGTGAAGCATCCTGAGCATTTAGTTTTGGGTTGAAAGTAAAGTAATAAAAGTAATTTTATATTTACAGACCACTGCACAAAGAAATGGAGGGAACACAGCAAATTATGTCCTTAATGCCAGAAAATTTGCCTACTGGTAGATTAAAGACAAGACTCAAGGGTAGATTAAAGACAAGACAAAAACTCAAGGGGCTGTTCTATAGGAGGGGCTACTGGGGCTACATTCCACACATTTTTGTAAAGATTTTCAGCAGTAACAATTTAAATATCATGCTGGTGCTAGGTTTTCTACATAAAGGGACAATCCTAATGACAAAAGATCTCTAATATAAAAAAATAATGTCATTGTTGCAAGTTAGTCCATCCATCATCATTTACTTTTTAATAGCCTTGCTTTGCATTAGTTTTACAATGGTGTTATAACATCATTTTTCTGAAACAAATGTCTTATTTTGATGTGAACCATAAAAGACTCCTCGCCAACTTCACAGCCTACCCCTGTCCATGATTTAAACATTAGTTGCCATTGTCAACAAATTAGCTTTTACTTTACTCATGAAATAAACCTGCCTGTAGTGATTTCATTCACCTTTATATCCCTGTTCATAGTTTGCTTATATTGAACGCTTGTAAAATGTTTTGCAGCCATGCATCATCAATCTCATCCTTTTTATATGTATCAAATCAAGAGAGTACCAAGAGACACTATTTCAATATTGATGCAGCCATGCATAATCAATATTGCTCCTTTTAAATTTATTAGGGTAAGAGCTCAAGTGAACTATTGGAATAGGTTATGCAGCCATGCATCATCAATTTTTTTCATTGTATATTCATCAAGTCAAGAGAGTATCAAAGAACACTCTTATAATATCTATGCAGCGTTTGCGCTAAATTGGAAGATAGTTACAATCTCAATGAGAATGCTGGATTGTGTTTAGCTGCTAATGGTGAATATTTCTTCAGAAAAGCTGTACAATGAGAGGGCGTTGTCAGAAGGGCGTGGTCAATTAGTATTTGGTAAGACGGTCAAATATTTTTCTGTATCTGCCCCTGGTAGGAAATATGTGAACCACGCCTTTAATTACGCCTATTTTTGCATGTATGACTAATTTGCTCGTCAAACTAGTTTATCCAAAAGCATTAAAAGAAGGAGAAAGCAAGTAGAGAGTTGTAGCATTCTTTTTCTATTGATAGAAGCGTACTTTTCCTTTCTTTTCTTCTCCCAAATTACCTTATTTTTCCTGCAAGGACTCTGATTTTTCCAAGGAGTTAGACATAATTGCGCTAAAAAAATAAAAACTTAAAGAATTTTCGTTAAGAAATTGCAGGAAAGCTTTGATTTTGAAATCATGAACAGCTAAGGAAGTTTCAAGATTAGGCTATAGGAATCTTTCTCGTGAAACAAAAGACGTGCATTGAAGTAGTATTCAGCTCAGATCACCTAGTTAGTACCAAGCAGCCTCGTAAAAATGATTTAGACACATTCTTGGCATGCCCTGCCAATTTTCAAAATCTTGCAGTCTGATATCTTTGCAGCATGTTGCGAAATACCTGCAATAGTCCAATGTTTCAAACGACCCAACGTAGGGGCAGTACCTTGGGCCCTCCCCTACTTATGATCTCCCTGCTTAGAGCAGTGTCCAATAAACTATTCTTAGGGATTCACAGGAAGAATGTAGCCATTTGGGGTCCACTTTGATATTTTGGTGATCCATGATCCATGAAACAATTTCATTTCATTACAGATTTTTCTACTTGCAACAACTTTTCTTTGCAATTTACGCAATATTGACAGCATTTAGAATTCATGTAAATCATAATTTATATAAATTGCGTCAATAAATGATGCTTTCTCAATTTCGCTTATAATTCCTCTTCATCTTTCTGTTTACATGTTAATTTTATTGAATGAATTAGCATTATATTTCCAAATTGTGCACCTTTCTCAATATGGTGTAGTACGTATCAAGTGCTTCACGAGTACTCCATTGAGTCAAATTGCAGGTCCACGCAGTTTTACAAGACAAGTTCGTAAGAAAACAAAGCTCAAAATGCCAAAATACCAATATTTTGAGAAAATCAAAATGCTCAGAGTTCAAAAGTTTGGCTTTTGTGTGCAAAAATAGATATTGTTTCATTATTTGTAAGCTTGTTGTGACAACAACAATCAATCCAATTCACAGTATTACTGCTGACCCATTTTCGACAGTTTATGCTAGTGAGAGATATGAAACATCCTCATGCCTTAAGAGAATTAAGGCTGAGGCAAAAGTTTTGCTTTCTGTTAACACAGTGCATATAACATTTTGCATTTGATTGTTACTCTTGAGTCCTAGGCAATCACCTTTTTTCGTTTGACGATTAGAGAAATTCCACCCATCAAATCTATTCAAACTTCCCGTTTATTGGACTTTCAGGAATTTTACACCCCCGACAATTCCATCTTCCCTCTATACGGGACTCAAGCGCATTCACTTTAAGTATAGCCACATTTCTTGCTATGTCTTCACTTAGCTTTTTAGTACTTTGACCTCTTTTATCGAAAATCAAAAGCTTTTATTCTTTCGAACACCTTTGAAGGGGTCCAATGACAAAAGACTGCTGGAAAAGGGATCCATGGTTATAAAAAGGTTGAAAACCACTGGGTTAGAGCAAGCAGTCTGTCTTTCATGCTGTACGTGCAACGTGTAAGAAATGCTGCAATTTCTTTGTTTAGAAAAATCGATTGTACTTGTCTGTGTCAACCAATAACAGAACACCACGATTAAAGCCAATGCGCATGCTCGTGACCAGGGCTTTACTACGACACGTCAGTTTTGCGCTCTCTTCAGTCAGACCTCCACAAGGGAAGGGAGAAAAAGTTTGGATCCTACAGTTGCATTTAGTATTTATTGGAATAACTAAACATCATGAAGTTTCTTGTGTTTGTGATTTGCGTAGGGTTTGCCCTTGCAGAGATCAAAGAAGAAAAGGATGTCCTTGTCTTAACAGAAGCAAATTTCGAAGAAGCCATCAATGACAAAACAAGTGTTTTGGTTGAATTTTGTAAGTGTTCCCTTGTTACTCAATCCGCTCTTACTTCACTTTATCTTTTTACTAGTACTTAATGGCGGCAACTGACCTCTTCCCACCTTCCAAGAAGTTGGTTTGAATAACGTTATCAATTAATGAATAGCTAAATTCTAGTTACACTCTTTGACACCGCGTACTATTTTCAATGTTTTAGACGCACCTTGGTGTGGACATTGTCAAGCCCTTGAGCCCGAGTATGCCAAAGCTGCAAGCACGTTGAAAGCAGAAGAATCTCCTATAAAATTGGCGAAGGTAGATGCTACTGTAGAATCTAAACTTGCTGAGAAATACAAAATTCAAGGATTTCCAACAATGAAGTTTTTTAAAGAAGGAAAGGTCATTGAATACACAGGTATGGAGAGTTATAGTCCATTTACCTTGTAGTAGTTGTCCATTACTTCTAAAGAAGTTCTGCTTCTTCCTTAGTGATTTGATCTTGTTGATCTAATCAGGCCATTCACAAAGAGTACCTTCCACATTGTCAACATGTGTCCAAAATATTTTGTTTGCACAGGTGTCCAATTACTTTCCAGCTCTGATTTCATTAAAACAGACAGGGTTTATTTGTTGTCCATGCCCCTCGTACTAATTTTTGTCAGTATTAGCCAGCAATGACATTTTTAATTTCATAGATGAACAAACCATGTAGAATTGATTATTACTTTTGTCAGCAGATTAATCTTATATTTTATCATCATTAGTACAAGGTCTTTCATTCTACTGAAGGTAGCTGTTTTCTTTTCGCCACTTTTCTTCCTAGTAGTGTGTTAAGCCAAGAACTGTTTTTAAGTAGTGCTTTAACTGTAATCAGCAGAAATTCAGTTTTAGTGATTGTATTTTGTATGTTTTTATGCAATAGTATTTATACTGGGGTCTT
The DNA here is from genome assembly GCA_900291935.2 of Cassiopea xamachana. NCBI lineage: Eukaryota > Metazoa > Cnidaria > Scyphozoa > Rhizostomeae > Cassiopeidae > Cassiopea > Cassiopea xamachana. Next base: position 11,267,322 of record OLMO02000286.1, read on the forward strand.
CACATATATTTTACCCCATGCCTTCATTTTATAGTTAGTGATTGGAAGTAATTTTTGACCTTCTTTTTCCTTTTGTAGAAGCATGCATGCTTTTTATTTTATAAGGAACCTACCTCAAGGATTAGTTCTAAAAAGTCCTTATTTTTGGATCTCTTTGTCAATTTCTAGTACTAAAATTCCTTAATTTTCACTGCACATATAGTGCCATAAAATCAGTACAATTATAAGGAAAAATCAATATTCTGAATTTTTCCTTTTTATTTTGGCTCGAACTCAAAAGACAGTGCACAAATTTGGTAGGAAAGAAGTTTCATAAATGTATCTATGTAAGTTTCAGCTTTAAGTAAATGGAACTGACTTTCTAATTCTTGATTATTTGCCGTTATAAAAATGTTTGGAATTGATAAGCTCCGTAGGTTTTTCATTAGTATTATAAGTTTCTTAAATAGTTTAGCCGTCTAAATGTAAGTTCCTTATAAATTGAAAAGCATGTATTCTTCTTATCACCAATTTTCTACGCTAAAACTATGTTGCTTTGTTTGTTTTTTTTTCACCTGGCAGTGACGCTTTCTGAGCTTTTCCAAAATTTAAATATTGAAACTTTAGACTTTACTGGCAAAAACATTTTGAGCTCTGATATTTTGTGTGTGCACATTAGAGGAAAGGGTAAAAGGTGAATACCAGAAGATAGACTGTCAAGGAGAAGGAACATAGCAGAAATAACTATTTTATATTCAAATACTAAAGTAGTGTAAAGGTAGTCCTGTATACTTTTGTATGTAGGGGAGTGCCTGTTAGAGAGGACACTCGTCCTGAGCCATCGGCATGTGAGGTAGGATGGCCAGTTCCTTTCCTTGCCGCCTTTGTCTCCCCAGTGGTTCCACTGGGTACCCATTTGTTGATGGGTGAACAGTGAGCATTCAGCCATGGCATCAAGTCGGGCTCGAACCATAGACCTTCCGCATCGGATGCGCTCTATCCACTATGCTACCTTGCTCAAAATGTAGATGCTAGGAGTTTTAAATGGCCTTAAGAATCTTGTATTGATCTTTCTTAGCTTCTTGCAGTCAATTACAACTTTCTTATAAACCACTTCCTTCTAATATAGAACATATGCTTTTGATAGCTCCACTATTTATTCACACATTGTGAATGATCCCTTGGATTTAAAGTTTTTATTGTTTAAGATTTATAGAAACATAAAACGAATTCTTTATTTTTGTCTATTTGTCAATCTGGAATAGATATCTTTGCCTGACTATTATTTTTCAAAAATTTTATGCCAGAAATTCTTATTGCAACCACCCCTGCTTAGTAAGTTTGACTCGAAATGATACATTTAAAGAGAGTAAGTGCCTTCAGAAGCTCTGACAACATTTTATTAGTTTTGCTTTCAATAGCATATCATGCTTTTTCACTCCAATCCATCAAGTACAGTCCACTTTCTACAGCTTTTTGTCAATCCGTGATTAATTGCATCCCCCAGTTATTATACTTTAGACTTAGACTATTATACTTATACTCCCAAAAGCGAACAGTTTTCTCTAGCAATTTTCTATTTGTTCAGTTTGTCATTCACTGTTTTATAACAATGTATAGCAGTTATAGATAGAAGGCCCCTAGTGATAACATAAATTCATGTGTTGAAGAGGTTGCCTTGTGTAAACATTGTTAACATATACTTGTAAGCCAGCTAAGTACAGATTGCCTTTTTAGTGAGATTTGCACTTGTAATATTTAACGAGATATTATATATAAAGTTTTCTTTTAATCCTCCCTTGCTCATAACCAATCCTCCTCCTATTCTGGACTGAAGAGTATTTAGTAGCTTCATTGATGTTATATTTCTGAACAATGTTATGAAACTTCATCCTGTACATTTTCCTAGTTTGGCTCAAAATAAGCCACATTGTCTTTTGTATGAAAAGGTGGACGTACAGATGGAGAAATTGTGTCATGGCTGAAGAAAAAGACTGGTCCCCCAGCAACAGAGCTAGCTAGTGCTGAAAAGCTAAAAGAGTTTATTGAAGGAAATGAAGTTGCTGTTGTTGGTTTCTTCAAGGAGAAGGATTCCGATAATGCCAAAATATTTCTTGAAGCTGCTTCAGATATTGATGACATCCCATTTGGTATGGCATATGGTGAAGATTCTTTGAAAGCATATGAACAAGACAAATTTGGTGCTGTAGTCATCTTTAAGAAGGTACTTCATTATATTGTTCAAAGAAATACTAAACCTTTATTATGGTTTGTGTTGTTCACTAAGGATTTGTTAGAAGGTATGCAAAACTGTAAATCCTTCCACTTGAAATTGAATTACTTGCTACTTAGTTTTTACATTCCGGGCTTTCTTTATTTTGAGGTATGCCATGTGGTCTTGGATTGAAAGCAAATTTTGTTTTGAAAATAGTAATAGCTATTTTATTAACCTTAATTGCAATTTAGCATTGAAATTCTATATGAATAGTTGCATCAGGCAACACTTTAGTGTCATCCTAGCTTCATTCTCAAGCTAATTATGAAAATATGTTACTGATGTAAATATTGAGAGGGATGTGGTAAACAGGATATTTAATCACAAAAACATCCATGTTTGGTTATATGAGAACTACATTCAACTCTAAAAGCAACATAAGAACAAGAACAATGGAGCAGCTGATATATGGTATGAGGCTGTCCTCATGCAATACTAGTGATATGTGACTTGGTGCACATGGATAAAGGTATTGGCAAAAATAATTCCAAAGGCAATAGAGGTATCAGCATGCACATGAATTGCAGTGTTTTGGTGGTTAGATTCTAGGTGCTAAAATATTATGTGACCAATTTAGAGGTGATGGAATAATATAGCCTTTTCAGATTACCTGCTCACCATTACTAACTTATGTTTTGTTCATGCCTGAACATGTGGATCATAGTTTCTACTATTTCATTTATTCAATTTGCATTACAGTTTGATGATGGAAAGGTTTCATTTGATGGAGAGTTGAGTGCTGATAGCATTAAAAACTTTGTCCGTGCAGAAAGCATTCCTTTGGTAACAGAGTTCAGTGATGAGGTAAATGCCATCTGTTACAAACAAATACTACTCTTTTTGAGATTATGGCCAAAGCCAGCAGATGCTCATGCATTTCAGAGTTTGTCCAACTCAAAACCCTCTAGTCCTTGTGTAGCTAAGTTTGCCTGGCCCAAAACTATTTATCTTGGCTTGACCAGCAATCTGTGCCATATTAGTAGCATAAGTCTCGCGGCTCCATTGATCCCGGCAACAACAAAAACCCATTGTCCTCTATTGTTCCGCCAATGTTCACAGTGCCCTCCGCATAAAGTATTATGCGGGCATCTTAGTATATAGTGATGACTGGTCAAAGATCCCAGTTCATACAAGCATATCTGGTTTGAAGCAGTTAATTTGCATCTTTTGCAATATTAGTAATGGTGGTTGTGTTTTGCAAATAATATTGTCAGAAATTTTATGTTTGAAGTATAGAAAGATTTTTTGCATTAAAACTCAGCCTGAGATTAATTGTGGAATAATTTTGATGGTTATCTTTTTGAAACCCTGGCTACTGTTGGCATCTTATAATGTTGACCAAATTTGTTCTACTTTTTCTGTCGAAAATGATTTTTAGACCATATTAAGCCCTTTGTTTTTCTGCATAGTGAAGTACCTTCTACCATTTATCTTTCATGTTTTATCATATACGTAGTATATGATCTTTTACTTTTGTGAGTTTTGTTGCTTAATAGAAATTCCTTATTTTAGAGTGCTGCCAAGATCTTTGGTGGTGATGTCAAGAGTCATATCCTCCTTTTCATCAGCAAAACTGCAGATAATTTCAAAGAAACTATTGATAATTTTAGAGATGCTGCAAAGCAATTTAAAGGAAAGGTCCTTTTCATCTATATCAACATAGATGTTGAAGACAATCTCAGAATAATGGAATTCTTTGCTTTGAAAAAAGAAGATGCACCCACTATGAGAATAATTAACCTTTCAGAAGATATGGTAAAGTTCAAGCCTGATAGTAAAGAGATGACATCAGAAGCAATCAAGTCATTCACACAGGATTATGTGGATGGTAAACTTAAGGTATGCATAGCAATAACTTGAATCCATCAGTTGTATTGGAATTTCTTGAGAAGAAATGTGTGAAACATGATCTAGGGAAAAATCTTTCCAAACTTTGGCTGTCATTTCTTTGTTAGTCATTTCCATAGGTTGGCAAGTTTTTCTTCAACTGCTTATGAGCTGATTAAACATTGAATTTTAGAAGCAATGCTTTTGTTTCTGCTCTTGCTTTTCTGCCATATATAAATCTTTCTTTGGAATTGCACAAAATTCGATTTCAAAAAGGTAAATTTTAGTTGCTATTGGATATTAAAGATTACGAGCTTTTCATACCTGATTGTCAAACCACATCATTATTTCAGCATGTCTTTTTGAATTTTTTAGCCACATCTCATGAGTGAAGAAGTTCCAGAAGACTGGGATGCCAAGCCAGTGAAAGTCCTTGTTGGAAAGAACTTTGATGAAATAGTCAACTCAAAGAAGCAAAATGTCTTTGTTGAATTCTGTATGTACCACCTTTGTTTTTGCTGAAATAAATTACGACATAATACCACATAATTTAATAAAGTAAAATATAAAAGGCTTTGGTAATGTTTTATATATAATGATGAAATAGGTGATAGTGCAATTAAGCTATAATGCAGTATGATATATATTAGAACCTAGATTAGTTCCAGGAAAATGGGTGGTTTTGCGTTGCCCTAACTTGTCTGGATGTAGCTCAGGAAGTAATAAATGTTTGGCCAAAAAAGTGAGCAATGCACCTGCCTTAAATGGATTTTAAAAACTATGAGGAGGAGAGAGTTAGGATCAGAAAGAGAAGAAATTTATGAACAGATGTAGTTAAATCAATATAAAGACAACTAGACCAATAAATGTCATGTGGGTGTAGGGACAACACAAATCAGGGGTACCTCATCTTTACAATGTCTAGGTAGTACCTCCTTGAATGTAGTGCCACAGCTATGCTCCATGTTTTTGCATTCCTTCCAATACCCAATGATTCATAGTAAGACTATGTATGATAAGCAATAGCTGTCCATTTGCTAGGGTTAAGCAAGTCTATCCCCCATTGGTCCTTGTCATTTAGTGCACTCACCCACATTTGCATACACAAACTGGAAAATCAATTGCATGTGCCATTCACTGTACAAACATATGCAGGCCTTTCTGGGAAAAAACAATGTGGGCTGTAAAAAGCCTTTGCGCATTTGGCTGCTTGGGCTATTTAGCTCTTGCAGACCTGTTGTTTAGTTTTTATATTTGAGTATTTACAATGGCAAAAATGCATTACCTTGCCAATTCTTTACACACTATTGACCTTAAGAAAGCATTTTTGTGTGTAATACTACCTATTAATTTTGTATTACAACTCCTTGAAACAAGATAAAATAAGAACATCACTTTTTTGGATATAGCAAGGTTTTGTTAGGTACAAGGAAAGCAGACCTACTGAGCTGGATCCAGTCAGACTCATTGTCATTGAAAAGTTCAGTAGTAATACAATATCATTCATCCATTTACACTATACTAGATGAATCCAATATGCTCAGTGTCTGATTGGAGTGTGGAGTGAAATTGCTCCATGGTGAAAGTGATACGTATTGGATTACTTTTGATATCGGATCACTTTTAACCTGGTGTGAATGCATGAATCCAATACACCCTTGCTCCAGATACTCTCTCTGAGCTGCAGTCAGCTTTGTTTTCAAGCGTCAATCATTTTTCAAGCAGAGACAGTTGCCATGAACAGCTCCTCTAAAAAGGCTTAGTGATGTGATCGAAGCATAGCAGAGTAGTGTGAACAATACCTAAAACTAAATCTGTTATAGTATGAGCATGTAAAATTGTGATATCATATTTGATCAAGAATGTGGTACAAGATGAATCCGATATAGTGTAAATGGGGCCTAAATGAGAACATTGCTTTGAAAAACTGCATGGGCAGAAAAAACCCTCACAGATTCATTTTGCGTGGGATTTGCTCAGGCGTGGACTATAGCCTGTGTCTCTGGGAAACACCTGCATATGCTTTTGAAAGTTTGCTCTCAGCACCAGCTTCCAATGTCATCATTTTGAAAATTCAAGGCGTTTGTAAATAGTTCATCAAAATCTGATATGTATGCTTGATTTTCATTGAATTTTTACTTCTTCTGTATTGTCTCTTTATCTGCTGGGTGCATATCTAGAAAATGTTTTACAAGTGAAATATCACAAGCAATGTCATAAAATATTTGTCTTAGCAATGACTTTTCATCAGAATTTTTATTCTTTCTAATTCATCTCATCAGATGCCCCATGGTGTGGCCATTGCAAACAGCTGGCTCCAATATGGGACAAGCTTGGTGAAAAATACAAGGATAATAAAGATATTATGATTGCAAAAATGGACTCAACAGCAAATGAGCTAGAATCAGTCAAAGTTTCTAGCTTTCCAACTATCAAATATTTCCCAAAAGATGACAGAGCTCCAATTGACTATAATGGTGCAAGGGAATTAGATGCATTTGTTAAGTTCTTGGACTCTGATGGAAAGGAACAAGACTCAGCTGGTGCTGAGGAGGAAGGTGAGCTTCCAGATGAAGGAGAAGGGGGCCCAGAAGGTGAAGAAGGCCTCCCATCAGAAGAAGAGGAGATGCCAGCAGAAGGAGAAGAGACAGCACAAGAGCAGACCAAGGATGAATTATAAGCATTTGCATTTAGAATTTTTGGTCAGATAAGGGGTCTTTGCAATGGAAGTCATGTCTTCAAATAATAGCTTATTTTTAGCTAACATGTTTAGTTTATTATCCACAGTGGACTTTTTCACCCTTCCCTGCACATTGTGTAATATTTGTGGTTTTTCAAACATTGAATTGACAATAATTCAGCGTATTCTTAACCACAATCTTAGATGGAAATATTCAAAAATAAGTTATAGTTTATATTTATCACTATAGAATTTATTGTTGGAAAAAGCCATTCCCCCAGATCCAAAAAACAACAGTTCCAAAGTTTTGTTATAGAACAACACCTGTAAGTTATTTTACAGTCATTTATTTCATGTGAAAACTTGAAGTTCATGATGTATTTTCAAGCGAGCCTCAAATACTAGGAATATTACACTTGTATCAAAATTGATATTTCTGTTGTATGTTAAGCAAAGAAAATTTGTTTCATAAAAGAGTGAATAGACATTAAAGGCAATTCTAAAGCATCAATTAGTAGACATTTTTCTTTCTTTTGTATTTCTGCCAACTTTTACCAGTTTAGCAATTAGTACATGTTACTTTGTTGGCACCACAATTTCACTATGACAAAGACTGCTTTGTAATGTTGTATGGAAGAGTTTGAAAACTTGTTGCTCATTTTAAATGTTAATTATTCCACAAGACCATTTGAATTTTCCTTTTAGTTTACTACATCCAATTCTACTATACTGCATTTATCATTGCTTGCTGCAAAGTGGCCAAATCAAGGATAAAATGAAACCTGTATTAGTTCTTTAGGTAGATGACCCCTATAGGCAGATTTTGCATCATTTTACAAAAAGAGTTATTTAACATACGCACTTTCAAGAACAGAACATGAAAGGACCCCCAAGCAACAATTGTTGAAGTGTACTTAACTGTGCAGCCATATTATTTCCCTTTTTGGGTGTGCCACTTAATAAAATTCAATGATTTAACAGCTGCTCCTAGGAGTTTGGAATTTTACCTGTTGCAGGCTATACGAATTTATGCTAGGAATCTGCAACAGTTGAAGATCTTGCCAAGACAGAAAATATAGAGCTAAGATATGGTGAATGATGGCTTGACAAATAATCTCTCTGAATCAGGCATTTCATTTTAAATTCACTGGATGAAATTTTGTGAACTAAGAAATTTAGCTGCATATTGATACAACAAGTCAAATATTATTCAAGAGCTTAGAAAAGATGGAATCGTGTTGCGGAAATTAGTTGACCAACTAAGCGAGGAGGTAACACCCCCTGGTAAAGTTAACGCAAAAATCAATCATTTTAACTAGTACGTTATCTAAAGAGTACATAACCCTAGCCCATTTTTGATTTATAGGGGGATTCGAAAAGTGGAGCCCCTTTCTCATCTTGTAAAAGCAAAAAATGCCAAGGTTTAAACAATCTGTTAAGCTATGTTTGAAATATGACCAAGCCTTCCTTCATTGAATGTCATGTACTAACCTATCTCTGCAAACTGACATCTTTTTGTAACATTGGTAAGCCTTCCTTAAGATGACCCCCTAGCAAGCAGAGTTTGACACTAGTCGACAGCCGTGGCACTGTAGCTTTTTCCAGACACTTTCAAGGTTAGGCGCTTTCCAAAGACACACGTTGATAATATCATTCCATGCCTGGAAGAAATTGGTGCACGAGCGTCAATTCACACGTGCACCCTCGTTTGCACGAGTGAGTGCTCTTATTTGGATTTGCACGTGCGATCCAAGATTTGTGTATCCGCAAAAGAGAGTTTCTCGTTGCTGAAGGATTTCAAATATTTCATTAGGATAAGAACAGAGTTATGAAAGCAGAAAGTGACAGTCACTTGTGTTGGAGTTGCGACAACATAGTACTATTTGGCATGTGCAATTGCACGCTTAATATTGATATTGGCACGGGCGATTTTTCGCTCATGCAGGGGATTTTGCACGTGTGTGGACACGCGCACGTGTCTCAAGGCATGGACTGTAATGCCCTGTAATACTTTATGGTTTCCATAATTTGGCAGTAGTGCTCGGAGAGATAATTTGATGTTTACCTGGAGCCGCCATTCAAAACTGCAGAACATGAATGAGCAAACTTTTCTCACATAGGCCATTTATCTTTGGCAGCGGACCATAACTACAAGACACGTAATAAAAAATTATGCGTATGCATTCTAATGAGACATAAGTGTGTCAAGTCGTTTCGAAAGCATTCTTATCATAACCTTGGAACACAATGCTCTCAGATGATATGTTTTTTCCTTACATTGTGGGAATGGCGATCATAGAGTTAGGAAAACTAGAGTGCGTACTAGACCCCTTTGTACTGGCTTTCAGTGTGGAAACGATGCGTTTCCATAATGGCGGATATAGAGTGGTAAACATGTTGCTAAATCACAGAATTGCTCACTTCTCCCATTGGTCCATAAAACAAAGGATGACGTAGAGAAGGTTTTTCGATCCATTTCGAGATTTTATTTCAGGTAGAGGCTTACTTTCGCGGATTTTAACTTATACAGAAGTCACCCGTATTGAAGTTGTTGCAGATTCACTTTTTACCAATTTGTTGTTTTTTGTGACTATCCGGAAGAGCCAGAGGATAGGTAACCTGCAATCGCTAGTGTCAGATTTCCTTACAAAGGGGCCAGTTTTATCAATTATGTAAGAGAGTGGAGACCTCTGGAAAGGGTCTCCCCTCTTAAGCGTGAAGCGTTGAGGATGCCTGGGTACAGCTGTTCTTCGCTAAGAGGAGCTTGGCCCATTCTTTTTTCTGTGTAAGTTAGAAATAAAATCGCTTTAGCTACACAAAAAACCGAGTTTGATGACACAAATATGTGTTTCTACTTGTCCAGCAGTAGTATTTCCTTCAAAAATGTGAGTAAACATCCAAGGACCAAAATAGATTTAATGGTCTATACATGAAAGGTTGATAAAGTAAATCATACTGAATGGTTTATTTTGAATAACAGAAAAATTAAACACCCTTCTCTATTATCTACTACTGGTGTTGCCTGTCCTAGTTTGTGATAGCTATCAAAGGGGTTTTTGTAGGAATTGATAGGTAGCATGATACATCAAAAACAATTAGGATTTGCATTTACAAATATTGAAGAAATTGTTTTGAACAAACGGTTTCACATTTAACTGTTTAAGCATTATTGACAGACAATCGGAAGAAGACTGATTCATTATAGATCTAATGCTGAAAGTTGCAAATCAAAAACAGAACAAAACAACTAAACTTTAACAGCGTACTACATACCTATATATTATCTTGTGCATGAAATTTTTTGTTTTTTCAGGAGCTATAACTAACTACTAGGGTTAATTCTTATGAGTAGGTACCTTGCTACTTGTTTGTCTTAAAATCATTTTGAATTTGTAGGTCATGTTTCTATGAGCTATACAATTGATTGCCAATGATTCTCATAAGCAATTGAAGTCAATTCTTGAATGGAAAGTGAATGTTTTGAATGAGTGTAAGAAACCATTTCTTTTTCAGAGGACAAAAATTACTTTTTTGGTGAAAGAGTTTAGTATGTGATGTCTCAAAATGACTCAACAGGAGGGAAAACTCTTCCGACAATTATCTTGATGCTGATGTGCTTGATACAATTATCTTGATGCTTTATTGGTGGGTGAGAAAGTTGCCAGATCTGTATGGATCTGGATTTTTGTTAGTTACTCATCAAGTTCTTTAAACATGAAATATTAAACAACTATCTGTTAGTTCTTCCAATCTGCACAACTAACAAATTCAAGCAATTAGTTGCCCCTAGAATGCAGTAGCTGAACAGTTATGAGTGATGTTATTCTCCATTCTTTGTGTTTGAGCCCCCATTTCTTATAAGGTGTTTTCATCTTGTAGTAGCACAACCACAGTACCAGTCACCAGTAACTCCCTTTTTGATACCAACACATTTCCTACATCAATAAAAAGACAAACTGTATGTTGAATGGTTTTCTTCATAAGATATCGAGTGTGGGAATTTAAATTTTTAGCTGTTTAGGTAGAGATCTCATGTCATGGAAGTTAATTCTATTCCTTATTTTGCTTTATTGGACTGAGTATCTGAAACTTGATCCTTATTCCAGAATAAAAGCATTGAGCAGCTGAACTAGCAGATATTTAAATGAAGAAATTAAAACCTATTCATATGAAATTGTTAATTTATAGGATTTGTTAACTTTTTTATGCATGAATGAAAGATGTTTTTAATGGAAATATCTTCATTGAGCCAATACATTACATGAGTTGATGTAGATGTTTTCCAATATGTATCAAAGATTTAAAATCTGTGCAAATAAATAAGTGCTTACCAGTGGTACCATGTCTCACAGTGATCACACATTATCATGTTGGCATGTTCTGGGGAATTGCATTTTGGACATGACCAGTCTTTTTTCAATTTTTCAACTTAATGCAAGCAAAAACAAGCATAAATTTTAACCCCTGAAGTCTTGTAGATAAGATGTAATTTAGACTTAACCTAACAGTATTCCAAATCCTTTAAAATCAAGAGCAGTAAACAAATAAGTTGTCAGAAGATAAAGCTAATCTATAATTCATGTTAATCTTATATCATTTGCAAGTTACAGAAATAAGTTGATTGGGCATAACCTAGCTATTATAGTGACAGAATGTTAGTGCAAACTGCTTATGACAATGATTGTGCTTATTGGATGCTTGATTGGTGAAGCAAGCTTAGAACAGAAACCAACATATAGAAAATAGATAAATCTTTGATGATATATATATATATATATATATATATATATATATATATATATATATAGTCTATTTCTCTTTCAATTGAATTCATACCCATTTTACGTCAAGGTCTTATATCGTCCATTCGAACCCCTTTCTGGTCGGTGTAGTTTGATGTTCTATGACGTCAATCGATAACAATTCGTAATATTTATTCCTATTCAGCAAGCCGATAACCCAAAACTCTGTCGCAGACAAAGAAAATTCAAACAATAGACTGTAGCAACAAACAACAGATTTTGACAAGTTTCTTCGTCAAGGTAGTGATGAGATTTCCACTGCATCGAGAGTTACTTAGGATCTGCTTTGTCAGTGCACCAAACTCTGTTGAAATAGAAATGATCATAAATAAAAAAAAGCTTTGGTTGGAGAATTTACAATTTTGATTTAACACAGATGTTAAAAATGTTTTCAATACCCTTACTCAAACAAAAAAACTATTACATGGCAAATTTTTCACCTCCCTCCCCCAAACTCCAGTTGTCAGTCCCATAAAGCCTTTACTGTTGTTTTGATTGTTCTAGTCCTTGACAAAAAGTCCGCAAAAATGAGCCTCTACCTGAAATAAAATCTCGTAATGGATCGAAAAACCTTCTCTACGTCATCCTTTGTTTTATGGACCAATGGGAGAAGTGAGCAATTCTGTGATTTAGCAACATATAGTGGCAAAAACAAATTGAGATATTTTCTAGGTTTGAACTGGGAAGCGACAAAAAATGAAAATATCAGAGTTTACAAATTCTTAGTGGCTCTATGCTGAGTAAGGACCATTTATACAACTGAGAATGGAAGAATTTCACAGGACTGGTAATTCTAACAACGTTTTTGACAGTGATGATGGCAAGATGAAGTCAACCAAGGGATCTTACGGGGAGATACCTGTCTTCTGGATAATTCGAATATTTAAAAATCTGGTTTAATTGTCAGCCTGCCACTCTGGGAAGTGAAAATTGTTAGCAATTTTTCAATATATTTGTAACAGTTTGTTCAGCACGATGGTCTGATACTCTGAACAGCAATTAGAGGTGCAGAGATGCATGTAAAAAGCCGAACAAAATAGGCCCTGTCTAAGAGTGTAAACATAACATACGTACTTATTCAATTCTTAACAATAACAATGTCGTCAAAATCCTTCAGAGATGCAGGACTCTTGAAAGATCTGTGAAATTCTGTAAATATTACTCATAATAGAAAGTACCGTCTTCGTTAACTTCCATCTCTTTGATACTCGGTTTGACTTAACACTCCTCGGTATTTACTCTGCTAAATTGATTGACAAATAATTCAATATAGTAATGAACAAATACACTTGATTACTGTTGTTATATGGCCTTTTTTATTACTGAGCATATGGCTCTTCAATGAGTGCTCTTCTAGCCCCAGATTCTAAGTTAGAAAAACTATATGTTTAGCCCTTCTACAACACTAATGAGAGTCTTCTTTTTCCTTTACTTAGATGTATCTTGCTATTCAATCAGCGTCTCTCTGACTAGCTTGTCAGTGGCTTGCACTATCTTAATTAGTCATGAAGATGGAACAAACACGTTGTCATTTATGGGATTGCAGGAGTGGAGATTTGCCTTGCTTTTTATAGCATGTTCTTGACCAAAGGAATGATAAAGTTCATCTGTTCATTCAATGCTTTTCATGTTTGCAACCATTTTCTTTGCAATAAAGCTTCCAATGTAGAAAAGGCATTATTTTTCCAATAAGTGAATGACTGTAAAGTGGTGATGAATATCAGGATCAACTGCTGAGCTATTATCAGCAGACTCTTAAAATATATTATTGGAAGGTTTTAAAGAATCTTCATCTATATCAGTACAAATAGCCATTCCTAGAACATCTATATTGTTCTGTGGTAAAAGTGCATATTTGAATTCTGAGACAATGAATTTATTATGTCATCCAGTGACCCCATATTTTACTGAAAATATTTCTACTGATTATTACATGAATCCATATATCAAAATATATTGAGATGGATCATTCTCTTTGTACAACAGATCTTTGGTTATGGCTATAATAAACTTTGCTGAAGTAGTAAAGCCAACAGCCAATGTTTTCCTTCTCCTTTTAAATAATAAATAATTATCTTGACCATTTACATGCACAAGACTTGGTAAAATTTCCTACATGTACAATCTTTGCATATACAGTAGTTTCCTTTTGACTAATTTTGCTGCCTTTCCAAGTTTATTTCTGCTATTAAAAATATCAAACATGCTCATTCTTTGTAAAAAAATGATTTTTGAAGCACTATTATCAAAATATGGAGTTTTCACAGTTACAGCAGCAACTAATTTTTTTGTCATATCAGAAGAAATTAATTGTTGCTGCAACTGAAGTGCTTAAATTTGACCAGCAACTTTCACCTTCATACTGTAATT
>OLMO02000286.1:11299118-11319444 GCA_900291935.2 Cassiopea xamachana
TTGGTTGGAAGGACGAATTATGCAAGGCATGTAAGGAGTTGTGAACAGAGGAATAACGTGCAAGAAGAGAGAGCAGCACAAGGGGGAGATCAGATCAGACTAATGCACAGACTGCAAGAAAATACGTATCAAAGAGAACGATGTGCACATATTGCGGAGCAAATGTTACAGCTACGAATTTAGCAAGACACCAAAAATCGAGAGCCTGCATGGCCTCGGATCAGTGACACAATGAACTGCAAACCTCATGCCTGACAGCGACAAAAGAGGAAGAAGAAGAAGAAGATAATGGTGATGATGATGATAATGGTGATGATGATGATGATGATGATGATGGTGATGATGATGATGATAATGGTGATGATGATTTATGCAGTCAAAAATGTACTTTCTGATGCCATTTTGAATTCACTTTACCTACTAATATCAAAAGAAAAATCGCATGTTATAGTAGTATTTAAAATTTCAAACATGTAACAAATTATGACTTCTTGGAACCCATTTTGGATTTTTGACATTTACCAGGGTCAAAAATTATCGGAGAAGAAATTCAACTGAACTTTCATAATTAGTAGACTATTTTGCCATAAAACCATCTCTTTATCAAAACCTTTAAAGGTTTGTCCACCCTACTAATAGGCATTCAAGGAACAAAATGAATCAAATTCTAGTTTACAGAGTATGCGCGTAAGATGCTTCTGCACTAAACAATTATGTTTGCCTCTTTTTTAATAATGAATATTTACGGAAATCTTGACCACACATTCCCCTTGTCTGTCTACATGCTATATTTATGATAAGCAGTAAACATGCATTCACATAGCTGATGAAATTCAATTAAGCTGAAATACAAAGCATGGATTTCAGTGGACTTTGCTTGCGAAAAGTTAAATAAAAAGGTTTTTTGACATTGGAACAAATGTCACGAAACCCCATTATGAATTACTGGTTGGGTTGGGTTGGGTCAAAATTCAATAAACCGAAAGTGTGAATTCAACTTATATTTCATAAATAACTAATCTTATAAAGTTCGAAAGGATTAGCATAGTAAGTGGCATATCATACCATTATTTCATTAAGTATTCAGTGCAATAATGAGTCATGTTTTTATCAACTTGGTGGATCTAGAAAGCAAAAATCTTTCAGTTCTACGAGTTTCAAGTAATTGCTTTTGATACCAGTTAAATGTGAGTGAATGAACAGAAATATGTGCCATAGGAATTGAGATTGCTTCATTCTTCGTAGTGGCTATTTGTCGTTTTTGCTTTATTCATAAACGTCATGTCACCAGTACTGTAATTCAAAAAGTTGCATTAAAGACGCTCGAATACATACAAGAACAACTCACATCTTACATAACACTGGCACTTTAAATTTGCGACTGAATACTTCAAAATCTCTATATCACACACAGCCCAGCTCGCCCCTCTTCTGCTCATACGTCAAAAGTCTCCAGAAAGCTCTGTGACATTTTATATGTCACTATTGTAGTACTCAGTGCGGCGGTTATTGATCTGGCATGATCCCCAGGCAGAATAGCAAAACCTAAAGTGAGGTTGCAGAAGCCCCTGATTTAACATCCCTAATTTATGTTTAGGGTTGAATTCTGGAATATCTAATCATTGCTATAGCACGAGTCACTATTGATGCAACTGCTTTTACATGCTTTCGATCACTGGCGCCTCTCGCCAATGTAGTGACCTGATCCCATGACAAAACCATGATCTTGAAAGTAAAAATCTTATTGTTAGCAAGTCTAGTCAGGCAAATGTGAAAATGATGAGAAAATCTATTGGTATCCACTTCTTCCAGAGAGACTTGGGAGTCTGGGAGCTTGTCCCCAGAAATTTTTTTAAATCACTCTCTCTGGAACATGAGAAGAAGCCCCTTTGCATGGTAGGGAAATTTGTTTGTATGACTGATCTTCATTCTGGAATGAAAAGTATCATCCTACCTTCCAATCTGTGTTGCACGAATTTGAAACGCTCAAAGTTTTGATCTTTACAAAATAAATCTTATCGTAAAAGAGTCTAGTCAGGCAAATGCAAAAACGATGAGCTGAGCCAAAGTCTGATACTCCAAGGAGGCTCTGCGCCCAGCCTCCTGCTACTAGGTTTTAGATGCAGAATGCAATTCCGTCATGTGCCAATTTGTGAAGAAAGCTGCCAATGTGTGTCTGTGTGTTGAAAAGAAAATGTAGCCCACCAGAGTAATTTCTAAATGCGCCTGCACGTCCATGTAAAGAGATTGATACACCTCATAAATAATACAAATTGACCTCACCCTTGTAACCTAAGCAAATAGAGTGCCTTTCTCTAGCAACTGTAGTTTTGATGATGGCCACACAAAACACACAGTGGACAGGTGTTTTGTCTGTCGAGTAGACTGCTGAAAATCTC
This sequence comes from Cassiopea xamachana, assembly GCA_900291935.2. Classification (NCBI taxonomy): domain Eukaryota; kingdom Metazoa; phylum Cnidaria; class Scyphozoa; order Rhizostomeae; family Cassiopeidae; genus Cassiopea; species Cassiopea xamachana. The sequence continues at coordinate 11,301,518 of OLMO02000286.1, forward strand.
ACGTCTGCTGAGTAAATTCCTGATTGTCAGTCCTTGGGGAAGGTCGCATCCTCACACCCCCAGTAGGACCGCCCTTGTCCCAATGTCCCTAGAGGTTGAGGATCACAGGTATGCACCCAAACCTCCTCCTCCACAGCAACAAGTTCTCGATTTACTCATCACTGCCTCTAAAATGTCATTTTATTATTTTTGGGACTATCAAGAAAAGGTTAATATGCGCGTCGGACAAGTGCAGATAGAAGTGGTGATGAGAAGTTGTTTGGCGTCACTCTTGATAAGACATTAAGGGTGAACAAACATGCGTCCTAACACTCTGTAGAAAGGATAGTCAAAACTTCATGCACTTACACGTATGTCAATCTATATGGAACCCACGAAATCAAAATTGTTGATGAAAACTTTTGTAATATCCCAGTTACAATAGAGGTTTAAGCAATAGAATAAATAGAATACATGAAAGGGCTCTAGGAATATGATAAAAGGAAACTTTCTCTAGCTTTGAGAATTTATTGCTAAACGATAATTCGGTAACCGTTCATCAGAGGAATCTGCAGTTGCTCGTGATGCAGATTTACAAAACAAGACATGATCGAAATCCTAGCTTTATGAATCAAATTTTTGAAGAAAAGGTATTGCCCTTCAAACTAAGGTGCTCGAAAAACTACAGCTACCAAAAGGAAATACAACTGGCCTTGGAATTGAAACAGTTATATATGTGGGAGGAAAAGTATGAGAGATACTATAACCAGAACTGAAAAAGTCAGACTCCCCTAAAATTTTCAAAAGGCTTATAAAAACCCAAAAATGTGATGCCTGCAACTGTAGATTATGCAAGTTTTTATCTCAAATATATATATATATATATATATATATATATATATTCATTAATTTATCTCTTTCTGTAAACAGTAGGCGTTTAGTAGCTTCTAGCTATATAGGTCCAGCCAACTTTAAGTAAATGAATTAATAATCGTAATCATCATTATCCTAACCACCTGGCCCACGTTGACGATGACTTGGCTGTCGGGATCATGTAATACCAGAAAATGGTATAACGCAGCTTAGTGCACCTTAGTTCGAAAACTAGGAGCCTCCGACCACAAGGGGCTTTAAGAATTCCTTTTCATTATGTGCATTTCGGTCAAAATGCTTGCTAAATATTACTGCCAAGGCAACACTGGATAAATTCATCTGGTTTTGTTTATTCGCGCCACTAGGACCCCATCGTACTTAATTTATTAGGGCAGAGAGTGTATCCGTTACTCCACTAGCCAGAAATCCTCAAAATATTTTGTTGCAATTGTTTTGTGTAGACGCATCTTACGTGCATACTCTTTAAGCTAGAACAGACGACTTTCACATTCGTTTGATTCATTTTGCTTCTTGAAAGGCTACTAGCCAGGCTTTTGATGCTCTAGCGCTATCGAAATGATTAGAATGATCGCTTTTGAATCTTGGCCACAAAGCTAAAGTTCTAGAAGTATTTAGGAAACCATTTAGCCAACTGCTAAAGAGCTTAGTGCACTAAAAATCACTGTTTGAAAGCAGCCTGAAAATATGTTCCTTGTCTCATACAATATCTTTGATATATATATATATATATATATATATATATATATATATATATATATATATATATATATATATATATATATATTTATATATATATATATATATATATAGTTATATATATATATAGACTACAACTTCAATGTCTAAAAAATGCCTTGGCATAGTATGTTTTTGACCAGTAAGCTTGTATGTCAATATAATTTTTAAGTTGTAAATTTGCGTTATTTTCTCTGACAGTTCAGAAGGAAGTTTGATTTCAAGCTATTGAAACTGATCTTGCTCAATCAACATTTTGAAGTTTATTGAATGGTTCATGCAGTGGTGGCCTAGCTATTTCTGGAAGGGGTACAGTACAAAAAATTGAAATAGCATACTGTGGTTATATGTTAATTTCCCTTTAACTGCGCTCAAAATTACAAATTTCATCAGCTATGTCATTATTCTAGAAGAAGAAAAGATTTGAACTCGTGAGCGGAGCGTGCGAACTTTGAGTTCACTCCGTCTAGAACGTGGGAAAATCCCCTCTTGGCAAGTAGGATAAACATTTGGCTTCCTTGGCAAGTTTGCCTCTAATCAGAGAAAGAATGCATGTCCTTTTGAAATTAGATGACTCAGTGAATTAAGACCCTTCTCAGCTACTTATGTCTGTTTCAATGTAACCTGGTGCTTTTTCATCATTAGGATATTCACAAAAAGTTTGTCTGTTCTATTCATCAGTAGCATCATTGCTAGTTGGTGGGATTTACCCTGGTAAATAGAATGCCTTTTCCAGGGGCTGGGAAAACTTGTTTTGTTTTTGTACACAACAATAAACCCAAATGAGGCAAATCTTGCTAGATGTATTTTGCAAAATAAAAGATTGATTACGGGACCAAGGGTTCTCCGTCAATAAGTATTCTACTTGGTGAAGTTTCTGGGAATTGCAGCTTGGTACTTTTTATTCCATTTGCTAGTTGTATAAAAAGTTACACGTGATTTTGAAATATAGTTAGAGACACGATATAATCTACCGAAAGAATTCGTATTACCTCTGCCCTTCAATCCGCTCATGAAATGGTTTGAGACCTAACTCTATTTTTCTGTCTAGCTGGTATCCAATTCAGTACCCTTCCTCTTTGGCTTCAGTATCCCCTTTCTTTACTCTAGAGCTTCTTCTCAACGATTCGTTTCGGCCTATGCTCAGCACAGGATTACGTCTGGCTTCCATATCGTCGTAAGCGACGGGGACGCGTCCCAGCAAAGGACCGCTGATGTTGCTGGGACCCTTATTATAAAGTGGAAACATGCTTAAAGTGAAATTACTAAAATTAGATATAATATAGAGATTCTCGTTAAATCCCATGATCTCAAGTGTCTTTGCTCTCACTTGCGTACTCTCTGCTGATATTCCCAGTTGTTTCTCGTCAAAATCGACCTCGCGCTAGGCCGCCATTCTCACGTTTTCGCATGACAGAAGTTGTTGCTGCACTGAAGTCATCACGGTAAACAAGAGACTCACTCACTATGTTTGACTACGTAGGTTGGAAGTATTATACCCAATTCTGTGAACTAAACGCAAACCAGTGGTATTGGAAAGGCATAAATACGTCACATGCCTTTGCAATACCACCTCAAATCGGCCCGGAGTTATTTCAACTGCCTTTCAATGCTTCTGGGCCGCCTTGAGGTCTCAGAAGTAAATACAATATTTCCAACTTTCGTAGTCAAACGAAGTGATTCGATGAAATCAGTGCAACAACAAGTTATGTCTTGTAAAAAGTTGAGAAAGGCGGCCTAGCACGAAGTCGATTTTAGCGAGAAACAACATGGAATATCAGTGAAAGTACGCAAGTGAGAGCAAAAACGCTTCAGATCATGATGCTTTATGGTATTCTCTATAACATATCAACTTTTATTGTTTTGCCCAACTTCTCCTTTAATGACTTTGAGTCTTGCCTAAGATTTTTCAAAAGCCAGCCTTTAAGCAGATGATACAGAAGTTTCATTTTCATCAATTGATCTAAGTTACGTGATTCGAAAGTTCCAAGCTAAATCGGAAAATATTACTGAATGGATTAAGTATACACTCCGAGAAAACTGTGTTCATGGTTATTAAACATCCACGAAGGCAGAATAAACTATCATAACATCCATCGTTTAATTAAATTGATGCTAAAGTGAAACAAGTGCATAAAACGAAATTCTTAGGACTTACTGTTGATGACCATTTGAACTGGAATGAGCTATGCAAATCTGTCAAAGGGAAAGTTGAGGATGGCCTAGCATCTCCCAGGTAATCAAAGAATATCTTACTTACTTACTTGATGTGTAGTGAGCACTAGCAGAAGGTCATCTCAGGTAAGCTAATGTTATATGGAGAGCCGTTGCAAGTAATAAACTCAGCAGTCTGCAGATATACCAGAATAGGGCTTTCAATCTAATAGAATCCTTGAAAATAAAGGACTTTTACAATAGGAATGTCCTAGATGGAAGAGAACTGATGACATTTGATCCAAGAGTCATGACCTTCAAAATTATCAAACGGCTTTGTCCTTAAAGGGGAAGTTCGGGAAAAAACTAAAATGAGATATGTTGTAGAGGTACCTCACTGTTTTTGTACTTAGTAGTTGGACTAGATACTTTGCTCTAAGACTTTATTATGTTTGCCTACGACTTAAGAGATCCCATAAAAGGAGAAGGAGGAATTTTTAAGTTTTGAGGTGAAGCATTTGTAGACTTCCAAAGGCAAAGTTTATAGATCTTTAGTGTGTATTGTATGCTCACACCTCTTTTGCAGAAACCCCTCAAAGGTAGAACAATAATCGTCAAATAGCACTCTCTGAGCACTTTTATAGAGTCTAGTAATGTCACTGTGCGATGCTTTTCCATCCAAAATCAAGACCAGTTGAAAATAGTCAATATTTAATTCTGTAAAAGAGTTATATGGCATAACATGTTTTCGTATTCAACGTTTGAAGCAATTCTTGAAAGAGCTCTGACTTAATTTAAATTTTTCTGCAGATTGATTGTACATGCTGGTTGAGGTTGACGTAGAATCAATTGCCACACCCAATAACTTTACACTATCAGTCATCTGGACCACAATTCCATTTATATCAATGCATAAATTAATGGCATCTTTTAGACCTATTAGCAGCATTTGACATCTTTCAAGGTTTGCAACCATTTCATCATTTTTATACCAGCTAATTGCAAATTTCATATTGTTTATCATTGATAAACACTACAACATAATTTTACAACTTTCTACGGCGCTTGTAGCATATGTGGACATAAAGTCATCTGGTTCTAGCTTCGAACGGCATTAATAGTTCTTATGAAATTACCGCAACATAAAATTCAACAACAACAATGCACTCTGTGTACCACGGTACTGCCTTATTATTCAGGCATAGACACAGGAGTGTTGTGGCCAGAGAGACAGGGGAAAGGGGGGCATTCTTCCCCTGCTTTGTTTTAAAATCGAGTTTTCGGAAGGTTTAACGTTTCGTTGGAAACTCTTGGAATTTTGGTGTTAGTAAAGAAGAAGGGTTTGAATTTTACCTAAAAATCTTTGAACCTAGCCAAAATCTACTCAACAGATGCCACAAAGCCTCTTCACAAACGTGCACCAGCTTGGTTATTAATGCTGAAGAAGTAGGCACTGGTAAGAATCTGCAGTACCTGTGCCAACTTGATGGTATGAATGCTTTCATGTCACTCTCAAGGTATAAGGCGATGGACTCTAGGTTTTTCCCACATGCATAACTTCTATTATCGTCTGCAAACTTGTATCGTTGAGAGTATTGGATCTTAAAGAAAAAGGTAATTAATGAATAGGCTGAATAGGAAATGTCCAAGAGAACGTGCACTTTCAATACCATATATTTATGGTAGATTTCTTTTCTGGCCAATGTCTTATCTCTTGCAGTAAATAAACAGTGGTCGCATGATAGCTTTACTCCAGCTCAGAGTAATCAAACATCGCCTCTGAACCACACTTAGACCTACTTGTAGGTTTTTGTACCTGAACAACTATGAAAGATTTAATTAGCCACACTTTAAATCTTTTCATTATATTCGAGATCAAAGATGTCAAATTGGTATTTTATCAAGATATCGAAAATCTTGGATGAATACTCTTCAATATTCTATATATTCTGATAAATATTCTGAGCTTTCATAATACCGTTCGATGTTGAGAGATACTTGACTGCTTCACAAGAGTAATATATAAGAACATGTCAAGTGATCAAATGTCTCTCAGCAAAATTATATACTCAAGGCACATAGTGAAGGAGCTGAGATGGAGAAGTCGGTTAGGTAAAATTATTTTGGGCCATTGATTAGTGGTCTTCCTAATGCTTCTTTCAAAGGGCATAAAACATCAATTGGAATCATTTATATGTGCTTCAGTAATCAAGAAAATCTCTAGATTGAATCAAATCTAATTGGCATGCTTTCCAAAGCTGTTATAACTAGGTATACAATCGGCTTCTCAGAATTGATATCAATTCAAAAGAACTTTTGATATCTTGAGCCTCTTAAGCTTCAAGTCTCAAAACAAGTTTATATCTGCACCAATTCAGCCATGATAAATATAAATGTCAGTAGAATTAAATAGAAAACTAGGAGGGTGGGATCTTTTCTTGCAAAAAAATTTTATCAGAAACTTTGATGTCTATCCACTTTCTCACCTTTCTCGCCATCCAACTGAGTAGATACTTAAACTATCTGTCAGAAGGCTGACCATGCACAAAACACCTCCAATCTCCTCTCTCTCTCTTCATAAAGCCTTTCTTCCTCCACTTGATGTAATGTTGTTCCTCTTCTTCTTAAGTTCTCTTCAACACAATCCATCCATCTCTTCCTAGATCTTCCCTATGGTCTCTTTCCCATGGGTCTCCATGTCAAATAGTTCTTGGGGTGCCGATCCTCTGGCATTCTTTTAACATGTCCGAACCACTGCAGTCTCCTTTTCTCGATAAATTGCAACAGGGGAGTCACTCCAAGGTCTTCTCTGATTTTCACATTTCTCACCCTGTACCTCCTGGAAACACCTCTTATAAGTCTCAATACCCTCAACCCTGCAGCTTGTATCCTTGACTCTGTCTTCGTGGTCACCACTCATGTTTCGCATCCATATGTCAAAATAGGTCTTAATATTATGGTGTGTATTGTAGTTTTGCACTGCCTTGGGATGTCTCTCTGTTTCAGCAACGGGTAGCGCATGGTCATAGTGTTGTTGTACTTACTTGTCCACATATTTATCTCTCCCTCCTGTTCGTTTGTCTTGTTCAGATGGACACCAAGATATTTGCATTTGTCTACTTGATTTATCTGATTTTCACCAATAATTAAATCCTGATCAAAATCTTCTCTGGCTACAACCATAAACTCTATCTTTCCTGATCCAGTGTTCATTTTCATTCAATTTTGTGACATTTCTTCATGCTATCGATTTGCTACTCTTTGAAGTTGTTCCATGTTGTTAGCTACAATTGCTACGTCGTCTGCATATACCATAGTTTCCTCTCCAAGATCACCAACACCGATATTTCTCATACACTTATCCATAAAAATAATAAAAAGCAATGGAGAAAAAAATCTCCTTGTCTCACTCCCGAGTTGATGTTGAACCATCCAGAATCCTGTGTCTGACTCTTGACCTTGATTGGGCACACTGAATATATGTTGTTTATTACTCTAATTAAGTTTGCAGGAATGTTGTAGTGCTCATCCGCTAGAATTGTCCACAACGAACTCCTTCAAACATTGACGAAGGCCTTTTCCAGATCACTAAACATGATATATATTTCCTTGTTCCATTCCCAGTTCTTCTCTCATGTCATTTTCATTGCAAATATCTAGTCACAGGTTCCTCTTCCTGGTCTACAGCCATGCTGTCCCTCAGCTAGCGACTCCTCCACGACACATGATCTCACGCGCTTTTCAATAACTCTGTTATAAATTTTACAAGTATGTGACAGCAACAGTGATTTTGCAGTCTGTTCTTTCCCCTTTCATGAATATTTGACACACCATTCCACATTGCCAATCTTTTGGGACCCTTTCGGTACTGCATACGGTGTTAAAAAGGTCCAAGAGTCGCGTCTCAGCCGCACGACCTGCCGACTTGATAAGTTCCACTGGGATATCATCCTCTCCTGAAGCCTTACCATTTTTCATAGCCTTGATTGCTGTTCGTAGTTCTTGTTCTGTGATGTTCCAGCCCTCGTTAATATCCTCGCTCAATTCGTATTCTCTGTTCCGTTCGCCGCCATCGCAAATCGTTCTTTCTGAATTTAAAAGATCTTCAAAATATTCCTGCCATCCTTCAGCTATTTCTCCTGGTTCCACTAGTAGGTTTTGTTCCTTATCTTTGATGACATAACTGATTTCTTTATTTTTACACCTAGTGTTTATTGCCATACTAAAATGAAGCTTCTTTTTTCCATAATAATCTTCCTTTACGTCTCTTCCGACTTGGCTCTATGCCTTTGCCTTTTCGTTCCTTTTAATTCCTTCAGTTTCGTTCCTTTGTAATCTATAATTCATTCTGTTTTTTGGTGTTCTGTTTTTCATCCATAGTTGAAAAGCTTTCATCTTCATTTTCACACTATCTTTCACTTCCTTTATCCACCAAACAGTTGTCTTCCTTTTCCCGCAGTAAACTTTTTCATTTCCTAGGCTGACGCTTTCAAGTTATTACTGAAAGATCTCCATTTCTGTTCTACTCCTTCATCTTCTGGTCTTCCCTCCATTCTATCTTGTACTTTCTTTGGTAGTGCTTCGACCTCAGTATTTGTGTTAAATTTTTCTATATTAAACCTTCCATACGATTTTCTTGGATTTTTTGATGGAGCTGACAGCCTCACTTTTGCAACAACTAATCTGTGATCTGCATCAAAAGACACTAATTGAATTGCCTTGACGTTACATATTATCTGCTTCTTGTTTGTAGTTATCAGGTCTATCATAGATTTCTCTGTATATTCCTGTCTATTCTCGTTCCATCTATACCATGTCCATTTATGACTATCTCCATGTTGGTAAAAAGTATTCATAATGGACAGTCTGTTAGCCACTGTGAAATTGATTACTCTATCTCCTTCTACATTTTTGTTTCCTATACCATGGGGCCCAATGATGTTCTGGTAGCCACCTCTTTCTGTGCCCACGTGCCCTTTCCAGTCTCCATTGATTATTAAATTCTCGTCCATTATCAGAGCTACTGCATAGAAGCCTGTAATCATTGTGTATCTTCTTGTCAGTTTTACTCTTGAATCTTGTCTCACACAATCCAAGTATGTCTATTTTCCTCTCTCTCATAACATCCACCACTTCCTCTTCCTTTCCCCTCAGATTTGCCACATCTATTGTGGCAATCTTTAAGTGTTTCTGTTTGCTAGTGCTTGTACTGTTTAGTTATCCGTTTATCCGATTGATCCGTCCAAACCCAAGGATTCTTCGCACCCCCTGCCCATCTAAGAGCTGCTGGGGACTGGGGGCCATTATTTGCTGGTCAGTCATGCGTGTCGTGAGCAAAAAATTTTTCCACCAGTGTCTTGCTAGGACTATCCTGGCAACCCTCCCCATCTTTCAGGGCTTGGGACCGGCATTGTACAAATATTTCGTTGAACAAAGGCTGTGTCGATTCCAATCCACACTGCTGTATAAGACAATGATAAGTTTGTTTAGTAAACAAGATATGTTTAATACCTTGTATTTTGTGAACTAGCATATTCTTTGTAGCTTGTTAAATTTAAAATAGAATTTTACAATATAAAGATGATTCTTCTATGCTCTTATTTCCAACAGTTTTACAGAGTTGGGGGTTGTGCCTCTCTCAACTCACACCTAGGATCATTTTGGACACAATCGATATCATTGAAAAAGTGAAGAAAAGAAAGGCGGAACGAAGTACACTTTTTCAGGAAGCAGAAGTCCTTGGCCTAGGATACGATGACACGACATATTTCCTTCAAGCTCTTCAAAAGCCGGAAATATTGATTCAGGAAGACAATGTTTTCAATATTGTGGAAAAGGAAAGACAACAAGTTGTCAAAGGTCTCGTAAATTGCTTAATACCTTAAACAATCTTATGGATGAGACTATGGATGATGCAACTGAAGTGACCATTAATTAAAATCAGGATTCCAACAACGAGCATCACTCTGGCAATGAAATTGAGATCACTCGCAGTCTATCAAACATGGCGTATACCGTTGTTAGATTGCAAGGAGTAATTAATGAGGAGTTGTCTAGAAGCCACAGCTTATTAAATGAAAATTTTGAATTACAGTTGCAGCAAATATCTATCGATGATCAACTAAATCAAGCTCAACGATGGCGTCAAAGCCTGTCAAATGCTCATTCAAAAACAAAGAGAACGACGCAACCTTCAAATAAAAAACAAAAACAACTAAAATAAAAATCTAAATACAAGCCTAACTATCGTTCTCAAGCACGGTCTAAAATTTACACACAAAAGCTGTATACCAATTACTTACAATTTCTGTTCGTAAATTGCCAACCTTATGTACAGTTCTCTTTCTATTATAATTTTTATTTGTAGAACGAGCTGTAAACAATCGTTGGCTTACTCTTGTGACTGCGTTTTAGACTTATTGCATGCATACATACATACATACATACATACATACATACATACATACATACATACATACATACATACATACATACATACATACATACATACATACATACATACATACATACATACATACATACATACATACATACATACATACATGCATACATACACTCTGGGTAGAAAAGTATGGAAATGATGGGCTTCAGCAACATAAAAACATCATCACAAACTGTTTAACCTTTTCTGCAAAAACATCTATTATATACGAAGACATTCACTCAGATGACCAAAGAACTTCAAAAAGTTATTATACATCGTTTCAAACTAAGAAGCAGATACAATAAGAACAAGATAATCATGTGCCTCAGAGCATATACGGTGCAGAGAAATAAATACGTGAAACTTCTCCGAGATGCTAAGGTTAAATACAAAAGTCAACTAGATACCGAAAATTTCTCAGACAACAAAAAGTTCTGGAAAGCTGTCAAGCCTATTTTTAGTGGTACAGTTAATTATACAGAAGTAAATTGTCTTGTTGAAAATGGTGAAATCATTACCGATGATGCTAAAATTGCAGATATCGTCAATGAATATTTTGTCAACATTGCGAAGGAAATCGCAAGCATCAATAATCAGGCATTCCTATCAGATGCAAATGGGATTGGAGATCCAATTGATAAGGCTATTGAAACACATACATATCACCCTAGTAAAATGCACATTAAACAGCACAATGACGTTCGTGAAAAGTTCAACTTTGCGGAAACTAGTATTGATGAAATCTTTCATCAACTTTTAAAACTTAATACTGGAAAGGTGGCACATGGATAGCACACCCAGCAAGATTCTTAAAAGCAATTCGTTTATCTTTAAACCGCTTCTACATAGAATTCTAAATGAGAACATGGCACAGAATAGCTTTCCTGACAAACTAAAAGAAGGCGACATCATGGCTTTACATAAGAAAGCCGATGCAGCATTAAAACAACGTACAGGCCAATAACATGTCTCCCCAGCATTTCAAACTTGGTTGAAAGATTACTAGAAAATCAGATTAAGCAATTCGCAAGCAGCTTCCTTCCCCGAACCTTTGTGGCTTTCGCAAAAATTATAGCACTCTACACGCTCTTCTCAGATTTGTTGAGTGCACCAAAAGGGCATTGGATCGTGGAGAAACTGCTGGCACTGTAATAATGGATCTGTCGAAATCTATCGATTGCATAAACCATTATCCCATGATTGCAAACTTGGGAGCTTATTGTTTTGGAAAGGAAGCGCTGACATTGATACACGACTACTTTCATGGAAGAAGGCAAAGATTAAAAGTGAATGGATCATTTAGCTCATAGAGAACAACAATTCAAGGTGTATCCCGGGATCTGTGCTAGGACCTCTCTTTGTCAACATTTACATAAATGATCTATTTATAAGTAAGGGTGACCACTGACGTGTGCAACTACTCAGACAACACAACATACTATGCACACGACAAAAGTGCTGTAGATTTCATTCGAAAATTAGAGAATGCTGTTTATAACAGTGCTGTATGGCATGATAATAACTGCATGACACTGAATGCTGAGAAATTTCATCTGCTGGCGTTTGGTAAAAGTAGAGAAAGACTCTCTTAAATTTGCAGAAGAGGTAATAACTGAAAGCAAAGAAGAAAAACGTCTTGGGGTAATTACTGATAAAAAGCTTTCTTTTAAATCACACGTAGCTGCCCTATGCAAGAAGACTAATCAGAAGCTGGACGCCCTATCTGGGATCTCTAACAACGTTGATAGGGACATATTAAGGCAAATTATGAAGGCTTTCTTACTATCTCAATGTAACTACTGTCATTTACTTTTGATGTTTTATGGCAGACGAATGAACAACAGAATTAATCGTATTGATGAAAAGACCCTGCGCATAATATATAACGATACATCGTCTAACTTTCCTGAACTACTGCAAAAAGACAAATCAGTGTCAATCCACCAGTAGCACTTACAACTATTAATGCCACGAATATAGAAGACCAATTTAGGCCTAAGCCTTTGCTTTATGAAAAGAATCGTCATGTAGAAAGGAACCCATATAATTTATGAATGAATAGCTTAGAGCTACCACGAATTAAGACAGTATCCTATGGAGTATGGAGTTCAGAGTTTTTAGGCTGCTCATTGTGTCTTATAGTGCCAGATGAAGCCAGGAAATCCAGAGCTATAGATGAATTCAAAGTAGTTATAAAGCATTGGAAAGGTCAGGAAAATTGCCCCTGTAGAATATGCAGACAATATTTAGAGCAAGTTGGCTTTTTAGATTAGAACTACCTATTTTCTGTTACAATTACTATATAGTTTATTTATTACTTTCTCAATGATGTAAAACTTTGTTTTTTAGCTTTGATGACACTATTTTGTAATAAAATGTTTTGTTTTCCTGTAAGGTTTTGCAGTAGGCGTAAATTAGCTTCCTTTAGCTATTTGTATGTGCTTCATTTAGCTATACTATAAGTAAATTGATTATTATCATATTATATTATTATATAGTTCTTTATTATCTATTTGTTCACGCAGGCTGAAGTATTAGACAGATATGCAGCTAAAAGAGACAAAGCACAGGAATATTCAGGAGTTGATTGCTAGAGGTTGATAAAACATGCTACTTATATCAAAAAACAAAATGGTGCTAAAAACGTTCAAAGTTGTAAAATTTCATTCAAATGCTATTGTACTAAAAGCATTGTTCTTTTCACAAACAGCATTCTGGAAGCTTTCTATGTCCCTTACTTCCAGTAACGGCGGCGTCGGCTGGGCAGTTGCATATAGTATCGGCGGCGTCGACCGAAGCCCCAGGAGTAAGAAGGGTCACCTGATTTCTCTTGGTCATCATCTGAAATAGATAGTGAGAAGTTAGTTTGACATAGTATCGGCGGCGTCGAAAAATGAGCCAGAATAGAGGGTCGCCTGATTTCTCTTGTTCATTGTCTGAAATAGATAGTGAGAATTTTTTATCAGTAGCTATGCATGATAACATGCTTCACTTACAGTGTTCCTCCAACTGAGCTGTATCAAATAGGAAGGAAAGGTTAGTGAAATAAACAATGCTAACAATGTTATCATTCCTCATCTCAAGTAAGACGGAATGAATTTAGAAATTTAAACAAAGCGATTTTAAAGCAACGTTTCATTCAACGATCAATCCTTGACGTCAAAAGTTTATCTCAGGGAGGGTGCCAAATTTACTCTGAGGGACTGCTCCAGACTTTTACGCCACAATAGCAAACGGCTTTGTTCATTTGTCAACTTTAATGATTGCATTCTAAGGCCCGTTTCTAACGAACAAAGGGATCATACTCATTCTTCATAACAGCTAATGAACTTTGATACTCTCAATGTGAAAAGATGGGCGAAGAGCAATGCATATTTTGAAGACAGTGAAGTAAGTGTAAGTGTGCTAATATTAACGGCTTTTAAAACATTATTATCAATATATGAAACTATCTAGATATGGTTTATGCTGTTACACGATGGATCTCATTAACACATTGGCTAACAATAGAATTGACCGATAGCGCCAGCTTATGAATAAGTTTCCAAAAAAGCTTGAGGCTAGGAATTCCGAAAAGTTGTAAGCTAAAGTGGTGATTTTTCTTTCCAAGATCATTGATTGTGTGCCCACCTTGAGTTTAATGGGTAAAAGACGTCTTTGATACTTTGCCATGGGAAACTTTCACTGCTTTCACCCAGCATCTACCTAATCTCAATAACCTAATAGCAACGTCACAGTTCCTTCAACCATTAATACTGCTTATCTTTCATTGTGAACATTGTCCTTACCCTCATCTGCAGATTGTTCCTCTGTATCGGTTACTGGCTTATCCGAATCTTCTGATGAGTCGTCTGAGTCAGGTACCTCCTCATCTTGTGAAAGGTCACTTTCATAATCATCAATATCAGGGTCTGCATAATCTCCTCTCTGTCCAACCCGATGGTGACGCGTTGACGCATCATGCTTTGTAGCAGATACTGTAGACCCTTAAATTCAAATTGAGAAAGATTGCATGAGACAGAAAGGCACACCAACATCAAAAGGAAGATTTATGTGGACTCATATATGAATTAATAAAAAACAGCTATTACCTAGTGAACAATTCTATCACGGCAATTTATCCTTGGTGTTTATATTTAGTAATTAGATAATAAAATAAAACAAATCATTACGTATTAGGATAGTTTTAGAACGCCGTGTGCAAAGGTGATTGTATATAAGTTGCCATGGTGATTACGTGATAATGTTTAGCTTAGAGGGTGTGTTTATGATACGTAGACAGTTATAAATTCGTACATAGCGTAATTCTCCTTGTATAACACATTACGTATATATCTAGAAATACATTCAGAAATTGTATAAAAGCGAGTAAGTTGTAACTATAGGGTAGGAAATGTGCAGAGCGCACATATGGTTGTAGACGGCGAACTACTGTCAAAGGCAACTCTAGCTCAAGGAATCTATGTCAGTTGGTAGTCGATTCTACTATCGTGAATACAGTCTTCTGAAGCAAATCTACTTGTTTTTTCTACGCACAATTCTACCAAGTCGGAGACTAGGCTAACTAAGCTAGTTTCTGACAATACCATGTTGTGATATTACACGATCCCGACAGCCAACACGGGCCCACACAGTGTATCTAGCCCGGCCCGTGAATTATAGAAAGAGTGAATCGGTGGACAGTGATATTGAAAAAGGCTGCAAATTTCTGATAAATCCACAGCTTTATGTCAGTTAACCCATACATAAATTTTGATGTTTTTATTTTCAGAATTTAAAGTTTACTTTACTTTATGCAGCCGGTCCGTGTGGCATTTGCCAGAATGGCTTAACCGACTAGTCAGCCTCCCCCCCCCTTACTGTAAGAATACTAGCGTTTTAACATGTGACTGCTCTTGTGCTCCGATGTTGATCAGTATTCACTTGCCGCCTTAGATCTGTTGTCCTTTAACTTTTTCACTTCTGTCCGGCAATAATGCAAAAGTGTAAGGTAAGTCTATATATGGAATCGAGCGTCCCAGAAAGGTGCCATTGAAGCCACACATTGAATTTATAATGCTTAGAAAACAGCATAAAACTAGTATTAGACGGCAAGGTAGCACTGTTGCTGGCAACTCTTTGCTACTTCTGTTGTAGTTGACATGCTTTCAACATAACAAATGAGAAAACTCACCGTATGTAAGAACAGTTAGGGAGAGAACCAGGAAGAATGTTGCCAACTTCATCTTGGTGCTATCTTCTGTCACGTCTCTAGCTCAAGATATGGACAGATGAGGTAAGACTTCTTGGGTGCGATATTTATATGCTTTGATTCCAGGAACTTCTTCCTCTTGACACGCCCGTTCCCAGTGCAAAATTCTAAATTTAGGTACTTGTTGAAAAGAAACAGAAAGTTCCCGCACCCTGTTAACCAATTGAATAGTCTCATAACTCTCCCTAATAATTGGATTATCGTCTTTTCTGTTTTACATAATTTGTCTGACTCACTTGGGCAAGTACAATAGACATGCTCCGCACCCTGTATACAGAATGCTTGAGCATTTAGACAACTAGAACTAAATCAAAATGTAATGAGATGATTGAAAGATCCCCCTAGAGAAGTGAATCACCATTACCAGTTCATTCGTATCCGCAATTCATTCAATTCATTTGCTAACTGACTTTCACTCCATATCATAGGCTTTCAACAATTCTTTGCCTCTATACTCATTTCGACTTCAACATGTACTGTTGATTGTGTGCTATCAGCGGTCATTGAGAAATCAAAATGGCTCGCAATATGATATAAAATCACTGACAAGTAAATGTAGACTATGATAGAAAAGGTTGCCAAACTACTAATACATCAAACACAAATCACGTGTTAAATCATAACGTTCCAAATCACATAATTCTACTTAGATAAATCGAAGACTAAGAAAGCCACGAAAGGAAAAATACCGATAATGGCCGAAACCCTTCGTCGCAACAAATCAACATGGCACGGCTAGGAATAGGCCTCTCCAAAGTATGATAAAACAAGCAACTGAATAAGATTTTACTTTCTGCCAATTCATGACAACTAGAATTCATTTGGATATCAACCTAAATTATATTGCACTGATCACGGATAAAGAATAAAAGCCTGGCTACTAATTGCCATTTTGGTAGCTTACCAATATCTTCCCCTAATATGCTCGATGCAAGATTCAAATGACGCGTCAAGTGCCAAGCTGTATTATCATCAGTCAATCGGTTGGATAATGACTTGAAAAGAGTGCCAAAATTTACAAGGGCATATCGGGGGAATATCTGCAAAGTGAATGACCCCCAAGGTTATGCATAACTTTCTCGTTTCTACAGCACGAAAGAGTCGCTCTTAGACCTCTATACTATGAGTAAAATGGAACCAGAATACCGCACTCTAGCAGCCTTTTTCGAAAGCTTCCACTGCTGAAACTGACTTTTAAACTTGATATTTGGTTTCAGCACGATCACTTTACTCTGACTAGCCATTATCCCACGTTTGGTGATAGGCACTTTAAATTTCTACGCATTTCCTATGTAAGATACACTTACCTCTAATATCAAACTTGCTCTTTAAGGTTCACTTCTGTCATGAAACTAAATTATTACTTATTAGTGTATACTAGTGTCAGCCCTTCAACAAACTATTGTACCTGATATCTGGCATACTGGCTGTACGTCATAAGGTATCATTGACAGGTGGCCTTTCTTGAACAGGACATGCTATGGCACCCCAAATATCCCCTTGTAGGATGCATTTTCATGATAATCTTGGAAATCAACTTACTCAGGGCGAATGTGATAGCAAGAACTGAAATCATTTCACTCAATGAACATCATAAGTTGCTTTGAGTTGGCAGATTCTGTGAGACTGCCATTTGAAAGCAATCGGGTGCTATAGCAAAAAGAAGGGTTTTGGGGAAAAAGAGCACAAAATTTTACTTGCAATGCATACATGCAGTGGTGGTTTTCCAAAAAAATTAGGTGTAGACAAATGGGCTGAAATTGCCGAGTAGTTTAGAGGAAACACAAGTATTCGAAATATTCTTGGGAATATTTGTCGATTACATGTATTTGTCATAAGAAACAGTGCACAAGATCGTCGAGTCTCAAGCAAATAAATGATTTTCTTATTAAAAGATCGTATATTTAGCCTTTGGTCCACTACCTGTGCCGAGAATTTGCAGACTCAATGACACGTGGGGGCACTTTGCCGCCACTGCCCCCTTAATACTCGCTACTGATGACATGTTCTATGATATGGTCGAAGGTCATAGAATACCATTCTGTCATGTACATTGCAACTCTGTTATATCGTAGTTTGTTAAATAATAGCAACGACTGCAACATTCTTGATATTTATTCTTCATGCTTGGGATTCAAAGAGCATAAATGTTGAACTTGACTGACAATGAAGTGGAGAGCTCAAGTAGACTAGTAGACAAATCTACTTGAGGGATGCTTTCTGAGTCCAGAAAAGTCATGGCTTAAAGGCTGTGAACTGGAGAAAGGCTTCTCATGTTTATCCCAGTGTTCAGGGAGACCAAACACTTCTTCAAAAATATGATTTGATGGAAATGTTGATGCCTCCATATGAGGCAATTTGGGGGAGGAAAAGTGTGTGGCCGAGATGGGAAGCTTCAATAGAATGGCACATTTAATAGTGAGGAGTGGAAGGTTTTGTATAAAGAAGTGGTAGGGTTCCGAAGAAGGT
>OLMO02000286.1:11324473-11337548 GCA_900291935.2 Cassiopea xamachana
ATAGTATCGGCGGCATCTTACATAGTATCAGCGGCGTCACACAACATATCGGCGGCGTCTTGCACAGGTAGGGTCACCTGCTTTCTTTTGGTCATCATCTGAAATAGATATTGAGAGTTTTGTATCGATAATTTTGCATGTTAATATGTTTCACTTACAGTGTTTGTCAAACTGATCTGTATGAAATAGAAGGAAAAGTTAATGAAATAAACAATGCTAACAATTGTATCATTCTTCATCTCAATTAAAACGGATTGAATTTAGAAAGTTAAATAAAGTGATTTTAAAGCAAGGTATCATTCAACAATCGATCCTTGACGTCAAAAGTTTATCTCAGGGAGGGTGCCAAATTTACTCTGAGGGACTGCTTCAAACTTGTACGCCACAATAGCAAACGCCCTTTGGTCACTTGTCAACTTTAATGATTGCATTCTAAAGCCCATTTCTAGCAAACAAAGGGATCATGCTCATTCTTCAAAACAGCTAATGAACTTTGATACTCTCAATGTGAAGAGATTGGCGAAGAGCAATGCATATTTTGAAGAAAGTGAAGTGAGTGTAAGTGTGCTAATATTAACGGCTTTTGAAACATTATTATCTATATATGAAACTACCTAGATATAGTTTATGCTGTTACACGCTGGATCTCATTAACACATTGGCTAACAATAGAATTGACCGATAGCGCTAACTTATGAACAAGTTTTCCAAAAAGCTTGAAGCTAGCAATTTCGAAAGTTGTAAGCTAAATTGGTCGTTTTTCTTCCCAAGATGATTGATTGTTTGCCCACCTCAGGCTTATTGGGCAAAAGACGTCTTTGATACTTTGCCATGGGAAACTTTCACTGCTTTTCACCCAGCATCTACCTAAGCTCAGTAACCTAATAGCAACACCACAATTCCTTCAACCATTAAAGCTGTTTATCTTTCACTGTGAACATTGTCCTTACCCTCATCTGCAGATTGTTCCTTTGTATCGGTTACTGGCTTATCCGAATCTTCTGATGAATCGCCCGAGTCAGGTACCTCCTCGTCTTCAGAAAGCTCACTTTCATTATCATCAACATCAGGGTCTGCATCATTTTCTGCAGGTCCCAGGGATGAGGCTTTTGCCGCTGCCACATCATGCTTTGTAGCAGATACTGTAGACCCTTAAATTCAAATTGAAAACGATTGCATGAGACAGAAAAGTACACTAACATCACAAGGAGGATTGAAAAGAGAACCAAAATTCTGCGTGGATGGAATAAAGGACGAAATGAATCTTATATGCTAGGTAAAAGTTCATCCATAAGATATTCATAGCAAATATAAAAAGTAAGTAATAGCTTCGCATGGTAGTAATTCATATCTACTGTTAATTTTGTGTATTATCTTGAGCACACCATGCCAACGAATCTTGAAAGGTAACTCTTTAAGGCCGTTATAAGGTTTCTATGTACTGCTACTATCAATCAAGACTGAGAAGAGGGAGAGTTGCGCGATATTACAGCACCAAATATAGTCATATGTTCGATTGCATATTGCACTGAATGTCAAGAAACTTTAAGTTATGGGCCAGGCAAATGAATTTAGTGAGCGGAATAGCTAAATTGTTTACTGTAACTAGAGGCGGACTAGCTAAATTTTTCAACACGGGCCCGCCCAGTGTAGCTAACCCGGCACATGAATTCTAGAAAGGGTGAATCGGTGGACAGTGATGTTGAAAAAGGCTGCAAATTTCTGATAAATCCATAGTTTAATGTCAGTTCCCTCATACATAAATTTTGATGTTTTTTATTTTCGGAATTTAAAGTTTACTCTACTTTATGTAGCCGGTCCGTGTGGCATTTGCCAGAATGGTTTCACCAGCTTGTCAGCCCCCTCACTGTAATAACACTAGCGTTTCAACATGTGACTGTTTTTGTGCTCCGATCTTGATCGGTATTCACTTACCACCTTTGATCTGTTGTCCTTTAACTTCTTCGCTTTTGTCCGGCAATAATGCAAAAGCTTAAGTTAAGTCTATATATGGAATCGAGTGCCCCAGAAAGACGCCATTGAAGCCACACATTGAATTTATAATGCTTAGAAAACAGCATAAAACTAGTATTAGACAGCAAGGTAACTCTGTTTGCTACTTCTGTTGTAGTTGACATGTTCTCAGTATAACAAATGAGAAAACTCACCGTATGTAAGAACAGTTAGGGAGAGAACCAGGAAGAATGTTGCCAACTTCATCTTGGTGCTATCTTCTGTCACTTCTCTAGCTCAAGATATGGACAGATGAGGTAAGACTTCTTGGGTGCGACATTTATATGCTTTGATTCCAGGAACTTCTTCCTCTTGACACGCCCGTTCCCAGTGCAAAATTCTAAATTTAGGTACTTGTTGAAAAGAAACAGAAAATTCCCAATCCCTGTTAACCAATTGAATAGTCTCATGACTCTCCCTACTAATTGGATTATCTTCTTTTCTGTTTTACATAGTTTTTCTGACTCACTTGGGCAAGCACAATAGACATGCTCCACACCCTGTATACAGAATGCTCGAGCATTTACAAAACTAGAACTAAATCAAAATGTAATGAGATGTAAATAAAGATCCCCATAGAGAAGTAGATAACAAATAGTAGTTAATGCGTATCCGCAGTTGAGTGCATTCCATTCATTTGCTACTCGACTTTCACTCCATACCATAGGCTTTCAATATTTCTTTCCCTCTATACTCATTTCGACTTTAACATGTACTGTTGATTGTGTGCTATCATTGATCATTGAGAAATCAAAATGGCTTGCAATAGGACATAAAATCACTGACAAGTAAATGTAGACTATGATACGAAAGGCTGCCAAACTACCAATATATCAAACACAAACCACATGTTAAATCGTAACGTTCCAAATCACATAATTCTACTTAGATAAATCGAAAACTAAGAAAGCCATGAACGGAAATATACCGACAATAGCCGAAACCCTTCGTCGCAACAAAACAGCATGGTAAGGCTAGGAATAGGCCCCTCCGAAGTATGATAAACCAAGCAACCGAGAAAGACTTTACTTTCTACCAATTCATGACAACTACAATTGATTTGGATATCAACCTACATTATATATTAACCTTCTTCAAATGATGCACTGATCGCGGATAAAGAATAAAAGCCTTGCAACTACTTACAACTTTAGTAGCTTTCCAATATTTTCCCCCAATATGCTCGATGCAAGGTTCAATTGACGCATCAAGTACCAAGCTGCATTATCATCAGTCAATCGGTTGGAGGATGACTTGAAAAGTGTGGCACAACTTACAAGGGCAAATCGTGGGAAAGTATTGGTCGAACTACTAGGTAGTAAGTGGTTGCCAGGCACTTATTCTTTATTCGTAATCCGTGTACCACTTGGTGAAGCTTGATATATAATTAAGGTTGGTTTGGTGCAAACCACGAAGTGGAAATCCACGTGAATATCATCTTTGCAGTAACATCTTGCACAACAGTAGACAATAACTCACAGTGATTTCACCGCCATTAGCTTCCCTTTATGATAATGCCAATTTGACTCGATTATCAGAGACTTATTCGACAATGTCGACAATTAAGGTTGGTTTGGTGCAAACCACGAAGATCAATTCCATGAGATCCATGAGATGATTCCATGAGATCAATTCAAAGTGCACTTTTTGTATTTGAATGCTTAAATGGAACAGGCCCAAGTGTTTTCAATAACTATTTCAGGAGACTAGACCACGCCAAAACAACAAGACGAAACAGTACTGATTTATGGATACCAAACGTTAGAACGGAAAGTGGAGAGAGGGATCTATTACAGTGGAACAAAGATTTTTAATGCACTGCCAGTACATAAAAAAACTGAAAAATTTCGCATAAATTTCAAGAGTGCTTTAAAAGAACATTTTAAGTATTAAACACTTTTTTTCATTTTAACACTGATATACTATACTTTTATATGTCTTATTTATTTCTACATTTTTATCTCCTTTATGTTTAAGGTATTTACATTATTCTGATCTAATTATATTTTTCAACAGGGCTTCTGTTGATAGCAGCTTCATTTTAGCTGATTGAATTACCCTGTTAAAACATGGTATTATTATTATTACTATTATTTCTAGTGGAAATCCGCGTGAAAATCATCTTTACAGTAACATCTTGCACAAACAGTAGCAATAACTCACAGTAATTTCACCGCCATTAACTTCCTTTATGATAATGCCAATTTGACTCGATTATCAGAGAATTATTCGACAACGTTTTTAACATACAAGTTTTTTTATATATGAAAACCGTCATTTTGCCTGAGCCTCAATTTTCTTACATTTTCCCGAAATTGAACCTGAGATTTTCTTAAATGTTTCTTAACTTTTACTGAAATACACATAGCGAAAATAGGCTATGCTTTTGTTATTAATCTTGTATACACAAAGCTGAATTCCATCTTTAACATATTGAATGCAATAACGACGAAATGTTGAATTTTGGCCAATAAAAATACTAAATTTTGGCTATTGAGCTTTGTGATTTTCTTAAAATTTTCTTAACCAATTGACCAATTGAGTCTCATTTTCTTATAAACATTTTTCTTATAGAAAAAGCATGTACTTTTGTTGTCTTTTAAGGCTTCTCCCTTTTTTCTAAACTTTTCTTTGTTATGATCTTTTCTTGTCTCTATAATGCTATAGAGGATCACTTTCCATATTGACTTATTCGCTGGATATCCAAAAAATTTAGAATGGAAATGGTGGGGTCATGTGAGTCAAAGTACGCACGCAATAGGAGTAAATAACAAATGTACATGGGCGTACGATGGGGAGGAGGTCAAATTGCTGGAGCTGTGGCTCGTATCTGCAAAGTGAGTGACCCCCAAGGTTATGCATAACGTTCTCGTTTCTACACAACGAAAGATTCGCTCTCAGATCTCTATACTATGCATAAAATGGAACCAGAATACAGCACTCTAGCAGCCTTTTTCGAATGCTTCCACTTCTGAAATTTACTTTTAAACTTGATAATTGGTTTCAGCACGATCACTTTACTCTGACTAGCCATTATCCCAACTTTGGTAATGGGTACTTTAAATTCCAAAGCATTTCCTATGCAGGATACGCTTACCTCTAATGTCAATTTTGCTCTTTAAAGTTCACTTCTGTTACGAAACTAACTTATTACTTATTATTGTATACTAGTGTAGGATCTACAACAGACTATTGTACCTGATATCTGGTATACAGGCTGAAAAGGACATGCTATGGCGCCCCAATTATCCTATTGCAGGATGTATTTTCATGATAATCTTGGAAATCAACCTACTCAGGGCGAATGTGATAGCAAGAACTGAAGTCGTTTCACTGAAAGAACATTCTAAGTCGCTTTGGGTTGGCAGATTCTGTGAGACTACCATTTGAAAGAAATCGGGACCTATGGCGAAAAGAAGGCTGTTTGGGAAAACGAGCACAACACTTCACTTGCAATGCATACCATACAGTGGCGGTCTTCCAAAAAAATTTAGGTGGAGACAAATGGGCCGAAATTGCCGAGTATTTTAGAGGAAACAAATGTATTCTAAATATTCTTGGGAATATTTGTCGATGAAGCGCATTTTTCATAAGAAAACACGTGCAAGATCGCCGAAACTCAAGCAAATAAGTGATTTTCTTATTAAAAGATCGTGTTTTTGGTCCACTGCAGAGAATTTGCCAACTCAATGGCACATAGGGGACACTTTGCTGCCCCTGCCCCCTTAATATTCGCTACTGATGCCATGTTCTATAATATGGTTGAAGGTCGTGGAATATCATTCTGTCATGTACATTGCAACTCTGTCATCGTAGTTTGTTTATTAATAGCGACAAATGTAACTTTCTTGATATTTATTCTTGATGCTTGGGATTCAAAGAACATACATGTTGAACTTGACTGACAATGAAGTGGAGGGCTCATGTAGACTAGTAGACAAGTCTACTTGAGGGATGCTTTCTGAGCCCAGAAAAGTCACGGCTTCATGGCTGTGAAACTGAGAAAGGCTTCTCATGTTTATCCCAGTGGTCAGGGAAGCCCAGCAGTTTTTCAAAAATCTGATTTGATGGAAATGTTGATGCTTGCATATGAGGCAATTTGGGGAAGGAAAATTGTGTGGCCAAGATGGGAAGCTTCAATAGAATGGGATGTTTGATAGTGAGGAGTGGAAGGTTTTATATAAAGAAGTGGTAGGGGTCCGAAGAAGGTTTGGCTTTTTCTAGACTCTGGATGCTTTCTTTCTACTTTATAGTGATTTTATTTGCTAGTACACTGGTTTGTGCATGTTTTTTATTTAACTACTGAAAGTTGCAAATGTAATGCCTTATATAGTTGCAACATATCTGATGATCCAACATGAGATCTACAACTTCCATTGTTCCTAATCGAACAATTTATTGATAAAAGCAATACCAAATCGAATTGGAGTTATCATTTCCTAGCACTGCAAATCTACTTTGTATGGAAATGTTAAACTACCGTCTAGTGCGTTGGTTTTCTATATTCTTCTCACTTGTAATTCGGAAGATAGGTGAGATTCTATCATTATATTTAGCGCTATTGCAATTTGGCAGATGAAAGTATTTAAATCATTTATATTATGGAGTTAGCTATGAGGCATAGTAAAACGGCTTCTATAATGCAGCCCTGCCCTGTTCTAATGAATATCTTTTCATGTCAATAGAACAATAGTAGAGCTAAAAAGATTAGAATTGTTAATGGAAGCAAAGAATTGTCCACACCCAGATCACCATCTCAATAGAATTTTGATTTAATGACTTTCGAGTCTATTGACACTGAGCCTTCTTCGTATGTCTTTGTGTTTGATTAACGTCCGCTAAATTGATACACCTCAAATCCACTTTTGCAAGTCTCTGAAGACTCCACATGAGATCTAAAACTTCCATCGTTCCTAATTGATTAATTTATTGATAAAAACAATCTCATATAGAATTAGAGCTATCATTTCCTAGCACAGCAAATCTACTTTTTATGGCAATGTTAAGTTAGTTTCTAGTGTATTAGCTTTCTTTATTCAGTTGAATTGCAAATGAGACTACAGGTGAGAAAAATTTCATTTCTATAAAGAAAATAGAGACAACATCCATTACATTCCCTACAAAACATGAAAATCCATTTTTTGCATCACAGTTTCCTAATCTGGATTGCTTTTGTTAATGGGAATCTTAACAATTTACTAAACATGTAAGACTCATTTTATATAATAATGTGTAACGAAATATTAAGAGCCATCCCGACTAGAGCCTGAAAGTTAATATCTTCTAAAAGAAACAATTATTGCAATTTTGCAGATGACAATCTTGAACTTACATCTTGTTGGGAAACGTGGTGATAGATGAATACGTCTCTCTGCTTGATAGTGATGTTATTTGCTTGTGTATTGAATCTATGTTTATCTTACATTCACTTGTTGAAAGGTCCATATTCAGTGCTTGATTTATTAGCAATCTTTCTGAAGTTTCCACATGACATCCTCAACTTCCATAGTTCCTATGTATGAATTAACTCATGAATTTAACAGTATATTGCTCTTATTCAGTTTCGCTTATCATTTCCTAGCACCTAAAACCTATTTTGTATAGCCATTTTAAATATATGTCTAGTGGATTAGCTTTTCTTTATTCACCTAAATTGGAATTGGGAAGATAGATGAGAGTTGCTCAGCATTTCTAGTAGTATTGCAATATTCAAATTTTGCAATGCTATGTAGTCAGATTATGTAGTCAGCTCTGAGGCATAGTAGAACAGATTCTTCATTGCAATGCTCTTTTGTTCTATTTAATATGCTTTAATGGCAAAAGGACACTAGTAGGACTAAAAGGAATAGAATCCTTTATGGTGCAAAGAATTGTCTCCAACCAGATCACTTTCTCAATAGGCTCTTCAGCCAAATTACTGTCTCAATGACTTTCGACTCATCTGACTGTGAGTTTTCGTCGCATGCAGTTGTGTTTGATTACCTTTTTCTAAATTGAAGCACCTTAGACAAGTCACTGAATATCGCTGACATGCGTTAGCTCTAGTGCGTTATGTAATGTTAGCAATAACTGCATCGGTGCTTCTATAATGCTAAAAAGTATTCATTAGCTGTTACAAATTGCAAATAATAAATTACAGGGCCCCTAAAAAGTGAGCATGCTACCTGACAAATTTTTGTAACCTAAATATTTGAAGTTGATTGAAAGTGTATGAGCTATGGAAGACCAATCTTACTTGGGAGAACTTCGGAAGAAATCAGAAGTGTTACATGAATTGACTAAGCTTCTTACTGACTTCAATCATCGTTGAGCGACGTTTAGAGAGCATAAGTGTCAAATCTTGATTGGCTAGCAAAGGAATCACCATCGAAGGGTTCCTGCCAATAAGATTGCGAGAATTCGTTCGATAAGCGTGTTTTGGTAGTAAATAATATACTTTCCTTGTCAAAGAACTGATGATACATAGTTTCGAATAATTGAAAAATATTTCCAAGCATGTTCAATTTACATTTCGAGAAGGGGCAAATTTTATATCTTGCGCAGATCACCAAAAGTTATCGAAATTACGAGCAAAAGATGGCTGACTGGTAATGCCGATAACTTTTGATCTTTGCAAGCGTAGGTAATATAATACTGACTTGTTAGGAAGTATGCCTTGAAACAAAGGGTCTATTGTGTTATGCTGAAAGACTTCGAAAAGGCGTCACGTGACCAAAAAAGGTACAAGTTGTAAACGTGGACGGAATCTATGGTATCAAATTCTGTATATTATTCCAATGTTTTGGAGCTTATTGCGTTATTAGAAAGAGATATAGATATCCAATTGGATTTGAGGAAGGCAACTGATGATGTAGGTAGTATTTTGTGTACTTTGTAAGTATATTATTCACTTTCTTCGGTTTCTGATCTTTGGATTTATAACGCTATCTCACATTGAGCTTTTGTGTATCTTGTAGACCAGACAAGAAGCTTTTGCTACAGTATGCAAAGCTACCACTGGTGTCTACCTGGCAACTACTCAGTCCAAAATTTCAACTGGCTTTTTATCTACCTACCTTGTTTGTTTTGAAGAAAGGCTTGGCTTTAAGATAGAGTCAGTTGCTTCACGCAAATTTTGCATCTGGTTGTTCATTGTGACTGCAAATTGCCATGCCACTAATCATAATTTTTATACAGCAAGAGACTCAAGGAGCAATAGTGAAAGATTTGGAGGTTTATAAATAAAAATTCAAAGGAAATAAAAGCATGCCAGAATCCAGAACATGCAGTAATGTATCACCAGCAGAGTTGAAGTTTGCACTTGGGCACTTTAAACGTAGTGAAGAACAGTGACTGTCAATTATAGTAGTATTCCGTGGCTTGACCCCCATCCTCTATTAGATGGTCTCTTATTTCTCATTATTATTGAATACATGAAGTAGAAGATCAACTGAAGGTCCTCACACAGAGGAAAATCCAGATAGTCAAAGGGCCGTAGCTCCTTCCAAACAGTAATCATTTTTGTAGAAAACTATTTTTTAGGTACTTTTCCCATGAATAAGACAATTAACTCAATCAGATGCCCTCAAAATCCAGCTTTGGATCCACTCCTGTCCTCACATGCCATTTTTACCTAGATAGAGAGATCTCTACATTTTTGAAGGGCATTTCTTTAAGATCCATAAGATGTGGTTGTAGAAGTTTTTCACAGGGCAAAGCGCCCTGAACCGTATTCTTCTTTGCTCTCACTGGACACTGGTGCTTTCTGCTGGGTACCTGAGATGCTGGGATTTGGCTTTACAGCCCTGAGTTCAAATGTTGGAAGTGATGACCTAAAAGAGCCTATGGATGTAATGCAGAAATGTGAACCATAAATTTGTTAAGTATTGCACAGAAAAATGTAGCAGTTTTAGAGGCCTTAAGTTCATTGCCTAGGTTGCATATAAATCCAAAAATTGATCCTGACACAACCATTCCTAAAGGTAGCTCCAAACTATAACAAAGAAATTCATAGTAACTAACTTAAGTGATTTAACACTTATGTCTCGCTAAGCAATCATCATCTTATCTTATATATTTTACAAGTCATATGCATCCACACAAAGTAGCATTAATCAAAAGTGGAGAAAAGAAGACTGTAGCATTTACTAGTTGGGGCTATACAGTTTCTGCAATGTTTTGGAATTTGTAGTGACTAGATGGCCTACAGGTCTCAAAACGTAATACATTTTCAACCAAAAATTTTATCACACATTTTGCTCCATGGTGAGAGCGTACAATAATTGATTACTCTAAAGTAAGCTGATTACCACTAATGTACTCAAAAACATTTAGAATTTGGGCACTGGCAGCATGGATAGGGGAAAAGTTCTTGGGTTGTGAGCTGGCAAATACTTCAATTTTATGACTAGTAACCCATATCTTATTTCAGTCTTCTCTCTTTAAACATGCTTCTGAATATTTTAGATCATCGTATATATTTCTCTGTGTCATAGTCTTATTAACAATAAATAGTTAAATATTTATCAAAGTGGAAAAATTAGAATAGCAGAGCATGACAAATGGCTACAGATGGATGCTATAGAATAGAGTTTCCAGGTAAAACTCATGGTTTTATGCCCATGATATTACAAAAATACCCAAAGCAAAGCTATTTTTGGACTATTGGTGTGCCCCAAAATAAATTTCAAATCTTCCAAGTAGTTCTAAAACTATTTTGTAAAGTTCTATGATTGGCTGTGCGAGATGATGCTTCAGCAAGTACGTTGAAAAGTCTAATATACTTCTGTGTCTGCCGCCTTCTTTTGACGTTCGTAGGAAAATATTCTACCCGTTCAGCTTTGTTCTTCAAATCAAATCAATGAACTAGCACGTACTTTTGGGGCAACATTCCAACTTCATGTTGTTCACTAATTACTTGATGTTCTCAATATGTTCCTTCTTTCGCGGCGATTTTGAATCAAACAATGCTAGCCTAGATTTCACATATGGTTGCCTTACTACTCTGGAAGTCAACTATGACACAAGTAACCTTGTTTGAACACCTTTGTATGATATCTCCACTGCGAAATGTTTACGCGTTCAAGTGGCCTTGTACCCCCTTTGGTCACGTGATGCAGTTTTCTAAGAACAAGAACATATTGCGCGATCCAGCAGAGCTTCATAACCAGTCTCTTTTCTGTTAACTATGGTGCAAGGTATAAACATTGTACCTTCTGGAAATATAAATTGGAGCCTTCCGAGCATGCTTGCAAAATATTTTTCAATTATTCGAAACTATGTGTTACCTGTTTTTTTGCAAAGAAGTACACTATTTACCAACAAGGGGAAATTGTAAAACGACACTCGTCAGAGTGTGAAACGTCGGATAGTGATAGAAAGGTTAACCTGAATATATAGCCAGATGCGGTTACATCTGAAAGGATGCATCCAATTGTCCCCCAAGAGTGGCCAATTAGGACCTATAAACCATTGTTTACTTCATGAGTCCCAGTGAGAAAACAAACTCTTTTTGTCTACACAAGACTGGGTTTTGAATCTTGATGTAAACAGATTCTGAAACACTTAAAAGAAAGGAAGATCCTGGTTGCCCATTGATCCGAAAATTATCTTCTGTAAATGTTTTGGCGCATTCTAGATTTGTTAGAACATATTGTCCTATGGCCGACTGACAATTAATTCTAGAATTGTTGCTTTTACACATACGAGGCGGCTGTTCTCTTAAGGCATTACTTTTCTTCCAGATGCTCGTAGGAAGATGCTGCCTTACTCTGTCTGCTAGTCTCTGCGTAGTGCATCCTACGTACCGAGCTTCACGGCATAGAAACTCATTAACCACAAAATTTCATTGAGTGGTAGGAACGCTACTTTTTTAGCAGATGGTAGCATAACTCTAGTGTTGTGAACCACACGGAGAGCTTCACAGCATAGAGACAAGATGTAATGGCTTTCTTAATTTGAATTTCAAACTGTGGCCAAATTAATCACTGATTATGAGCATCGAAACCATTTTTTGTTCGAAAATTTTTGACCCTGGTAAATTTAACAAAATTAAAATTGGAGCCATAATTGCTATTTCTTATATAAAAAAATTGTGAAACTTTTTAATAATGACCTATGTTAGGTTGCATACATCAAAACATATTTTGAGGCTACAGAAAGCAAATATGATGCTTTCCTCAAATAAAGCAATGGTTTAGTTGCATTTTCTTGGAAAAAGTATATCTTAAATGTAAACAATTAGCTTTTTATCTAACAATTGAATTTTAAATCCTTTACATCATTAGATTTTATTCTATTAAAACACCTTTCTAATCGTTTTTGTGCAAGCAATCAGAGCATAGAAAGATATGGAAGACTAAAGTCAGTTGCTAGCCGATGTACTTCTGAAAGATAAATCACCGGTCTATGGCCTGAATACCACCAGCCTTTACAATGTACGATTGCCTGAATTCAAAAATCGAGATATGAGAGAAATGGCCTATCTAGAAATCGCAGAAAAATTGGAAAAATCAGGTATGACACATGTTGTTAATATTTAAAATATTTTAAATCTATACTTTTTCAAAACTATCTCTTAAATGTTACTATCACACCCCCATATGATGCTTGGGGGTGTCGGGTGTCATAAGTTCCAGAAAGGGAGAAAATTGGACATATTTTATTAAAATATTGCTTGTAAGAAGTACTAATACCATAGGACCATACACGACTGCATAACAACTAACAGAACACGTTAATTAACTGAAACAAAAGATAAAACGAGGGTTCGCAGTTCGAAGCTAAACGGAAGTTCGAATCACGTCAATCAAAAACTAATAAACATGAGTCACGTAGTCTATCTTTCCGACACTCCAACTTGACGAATTTTTATTTAATAAACGGAACAAAACAAAGCAGCATTATAGCAATCAAGCAAATTAGCGTAAAGGTTCAAGTCCCATATCAGATCGAAATTCTTCAAATTTGACCTTCGGCAACGGTTTAGTCATTATATTCGCAGTCATTTTTTCAGTGGCACAGTAAATAATATTTACTTCCTTCTTCTCTACAGCTTCTCGCACATAATGAAATTTAATGTCGA
>OLMO02000286.1:11340507-11353007 GCA_900291935.2 Cassiopea xamachana
TTTAATGATATCAATTATGTCCAAAATGATCCTCATTCCTCTATCCGCAAACCATGTACTTTCCATAGTTCCAATTGAATTTCTATGTTCAATGTTATTACTTTTTTTCCTTGGCTTCGTGTCACACAGCCTACCCTTATTAGCTATTGGCTATTTGGCTATTGCTATACTAGGAAAGGAAAATGCAAGATAATCAAAGAGGGTCTATAATGGTTTTCAACCAGGGCTCCATGAGTACAGGGGTGCAACAGAAGTGACAGAAAAGCCAGAGACGCGAGAGCAAGTTGGCAAGGGGGGCCAGTTCCCCGACTGTTCTTGAAGAGTTGGGCAAGTGGGCAAAAGTGCCCTTTCTATGCTTTCCAATAAGCAGTGCCTAATCTAGAGTGGACTTGGCCTCTAATAGAAATCTTGAAATGAGAAAGTACTAGAGAGAAATGTGACATTTTGATACGTACCTTGTTGACAAGAGCTCTTCGTTAAGTGTCTTGTCCAAGACATCTAATGAAGTCTACCAAAGTCCATGTTCCGAGAAATTTCCGCTAGGTGAATATAATGAAAAGACACTTCCTACGCTCCCCAAAAGCCTAAAGGGCGCGGTCAGCAAAAATTCCTCTCGCCCCAGACCCCATTTTCTCATGTCCTCATGATTTTCAGACTACCTGTTCTTTACATTCCTCCTTTGCACGCGTAATTGTGTATAACTAGGCCATGCCATTGTTTAATTGGCCCTGGTACTGTATGGCGTAGCAACAGAATTCTGAGATAAATGTTCAGCATGGGATAAGCATGGGATGAACACTGGGGTTGCAGAAACAGTCGTGTTGAAAAATTATATTTTATTAGGCATTGCTACTAAAGTAATTTTTTCACATTTTCTTCTTAACGAAATATGTACTTCGAACTCATTGGTGGGTACCAGAGGGGCAAGGGGGGCTTTTTTAATCATTTGTAATCATTTGACATTTTGATATTGTAACTTTAGAGAGTAGTAAAAGTCGTCGATTAAGTGTAAGCAATTTAATGAGGCTTAAGAGCATCTCCTATCATTCAAAGGACCATTTTCTGACGTTGTAGAGAATGCAATCCTATAAATTGGTATTGAAGTTACAAGGAACAATGAACAATTTTTAGTAAGGCACATTCAAGTGTAGGTAAAAAAATTAGAAATTGGAAGATCTTTTACAAGGATAATGAAACTTGTTGAATAAAAATGGTTGGAAGTATATGTTTGTGAAAAGCAATTTGATGCAGTAATGGATTCATTTCATTATTGCCAAGCATCATGGATGTTACGTTGTTAAGTGATAGCAAGCTGCCTTCTTTCTTCGTTATTTATCCATATATACACAAATTCATATATTTATATTTATGCATGGAAGAAACTCCTCAGGCTATAGCTAAACTTGATTGACAGGGAGCCAAGTTAATAAAGGAAAAGTAGTAAATGATTTACAGCCAGAGCAACTAATATTTAAAACAAACAGAATAGAAAGTAAATACAAATATTTTTAAAGCAAGAACCAAATCTGCTATAAATGCACTATTCATGTTGTTTTGGTTTGTTTTAAGTGAGCCATAAGACTTTCCAGCAATCTATGCATCAAGTTATTATGTGCTTATCAGAGCAGGTGGGAGGGGCTGTTAAGCCCCTTCTATGTGCACAATATTGTAAGAACATTTGTCATAGTGAAGGACACTTAGCTTCTCATTACTCGTAGTGTTTTCCTCTACCTTTTCTTCTTATGTCATTATTTGGTCAAAATGCCCCTAACGGAAAGTTTCGAAGCACATTCTTGCACGCATCAAACCATGATGAACGACATACTTATTCAGAACAATAGCAGTAATCCATTTTCGTCCTTCAGCTCTAACAGGTTTCTGATAAAATCTGGGACCACTGAACGACATTGGGACAGGACGAAGCGACTGGAGCAAACGTGCACCGACTACCGACAAGTGGGTCGAGAAATTGAGAGCCTCCAAAACACTTATCTTGAAAATTTAGTCCCATTCCTCTACAGAGGCTATATTTCTCCGCAGTGTTGGACATAGACACTGTTGCTGCAGGTGTCATGCGCAGGCAGCTCACGTCAGCCATTATCATTGTGATGATTTTGGAAATTACGAACAAACGGACAATTTTAATCCTTCATATTATATCGCTGCTTGAGCTTGAAATTATTTAAATCCTATACACTCTTGTTTTGTTGTGAATTGCTAGTTAGAAATACAGTCCTCTAGAAGACAAACATGACCTTATCATTACGAGAACTTTCTATTACAAGCCAGGGGCGGATCCAGGGAGAAATCTGACCAGGGCTCAACAAAAAGATCGTGGGCGTGGCTATATGGGTGTGGCAATATCTCAGAACTATGAACAAAAAAGGGCCAGTTCGTCCGACTTTTATTATTGACTTGAAATTCGATATTCTAGACAATCAAGTACGTCATTCATTTCGTTTTGTTTTGTTGAATTTATAAAAAGGTTAAAACCGCACACGTTTCTCTCAATCTGTTGACTCACAAGGTTGGGGGTATTTCCAACATGGGTGTGGCATTAAGTGTGAGGCTTGATAAACTTGACTCGCTAAAATCCCTCACCTGCTCAGTTCAATACCTTACTTCCTCACAGAAATAAACAGTTGACAAAGTTGACAACGGAAATAGTGTTAAGCGGAAGTAAAGTTCAGCGCAGCAGCCAAACTCAAACTCAAACTCAAACCCAAGTGCATGGAATTGAGAAGCATTCAAAATGTTGAGTTCAGAGGCAAGGGGCATTCTCGCAAACAAAAGACACAAATCTATAAGCTGCAAAGGGGGACCTTGCCAACAGTTTTATGAAACTTGGGAGGGGTACGTGCCCCCTTTACCCTAGGGCTCCTACGTATTTAGCCAAATGACCGTAATATTATCCAAATAATAGGAGCGACCTACCTCACTGGTGCTATACTAGGGAATTTGGTTTCTTGACAGGCAGGGAACTGCAGCTCTGAGAATTAGCATCATGGATTTCAGGCCCGTCGGAACCGGGGGGCTGGGGGGGCTCCAACCCCCCCAATAATTTGCTAGTGTTTGTTCCTTAAATTCTCGACAAAATGCTTTAACGTGCAAGCTTTAAGCTGATAAAGACATTAGATCAACCAGTTATCCCAATAAATCATTTATTACTCGTTCATAGATGCATACACGAATTTTTTATAAGAAACTTGGATCAGCACCTAGTACTAAAAGTTTCTTAATTTGGCATGAAAGTTTCGCCATTTTAGTACTAAAAGTTTCTGAACTGGTTTCTTATTGTCGGAAGCTAAATTGCCTCATTGTTTGGATATTGAGCATTTCTGAATGGAGATAAATACTAACATTGCAAAAAGCCCAAGCAGATAAAAGTCACAATTTCCAAGTACTATTTATAGTAAAAAACATGTCTATACCATTAATATCGTTAAGCCTTATATAGTCATCGGAGTTTTTGTAGAGATTTTAGTTTCTTCATTTTTCTTTAGCATAGTACTAAAGTTTCTTAATTTTTCTACCAGCCTAGTACTCGTTTATTATAAACCAGTTCTTATAAAAAATGCGTGTATTTTGAGTCAATAAAAACTTGTAGGGAACGTTCAAAAATTACGTCACCCAAATGTTAAGAACCTACCTACCATACATATTGATCGTAATCAGTCGTAACCAAAAAGCTTACACCTACCTACCACATCGTGGTTACGTAATTATTGAATGTTCCCGTACGTGTATGAATCGAAGTGTCTCAGCGTGAATTGTACGAAGACAACAGAAAAGCTTTGCTGTGAATGATCTAAAGTATATAGCTAATCTTTTTAAGCCCATTTGAAGTTTAAGAAAG
Source organism: Cassiopea xamachana (assembly GCA_900291935.2). Taxonomy (NCBI): domain Eukaryota; kingdom Metazoa; phylum Cnidaria; class Scyphozoa; order Rhizostomeae; family Cassiopeidae; genus Cassiopea; species Cassiopea xamachana. Next base: position 11,344,364 of record OLMO02000286.1, read on the forward strand.
GTAATGTTAGTGGATGACATGATAGATATATGGATTTCAGCCAATCATAACATTCAATTTTCAAGATTTAAAAATTTTGTAAATAGCGTTCGTTGTCAATTAAACATCTAAATAACGTCATTTCAACATCATTTGAATTGTGTAATTTGTACAGAAAGGGTGTTTCCAGCGATAAAAAGGGCGTTGTCTTGAACAATTTTCCCGGGGGAACGCCCCGGACCCCCATTTTAGCCCCCCCCCAATGTCAATTTCGTTCCGACGGGCCTGGATTTCCCTAACCGATTCAGACATTTCTAGTACCTCAAAGTAATTGCCCATTCTCACGTAAAGCACTCAACACCTACAGTCTTTCTCGCCACGAGGGCACTGTTTCAACATCAACAATATCACGTGTAGTGCTCATGTTGACATAGTCGAGCCCTGGTCACGGAGTATTGTGATTGGCTAAGAGAAATTGAGCCCTGGTCAGGTCGATGTTTCATTGGATGAAAGAGAATATTTACATCTGACCAGGGCTCGTCCCAAAATTGTTTACAAAATAGAGAGATCTGCTTGGATTGAGGGTAGTTGAGCCTCTGTATATTACAGACCGACCAGGGCTCGGAAGGAATGCAGCATGTGATAGAAAAGCTGAATAGTGCTTTGACGAGCATATTCCCAATGTAATAACTGATTGGATAATACATCCTTCTGCGTCCGCAAAAGACACCTGGTATCTTAGAGGTGGTTATTCTGTGAAAGACTGAAATAAGCAGCTATAGGGCTTTATTAGCAATGTCCATGAAGAGTTAATACTGGTCACTATTTTTGATAATTCCCGTTTTAATTCAGCCAGCTATTTAGGATTGAAAATCTGACCAGTGCTCAAGCTCTGGTAGCCCTGGTCTGGATCCGCCACTGTTACAAGCATAGCAAAAATCGAATAGGAAATTATCCACAATCATTTTCGTAAGTCAGTTTTATTGCCATGGGTTGGCAGGAACATAAAAAGTGTGCCTGAGCTTACCCAATATCAAATCCCCAAGCAAACACAGTGATCTCAACAAATCAGATCCTAAATAGCATTGCTGCAGAGTTTACATTTTCATCGATAAAAGCTCAATAAATTGGAGAAGCAATTTATAAGCTCAAAACATCAAGGAGCTTTGGCGACGACGGCATCTCCAGCTACTTCCTCAAGCCAGCGATGCCTTTTATACATTTATTCAACGCTTCACTCGAAGTAGATCAATTCTCGGAATCTTAAAAATCGATCGAGTGTCATCAAGTTTCAAAGATGGGCACTAGACCAATAAGTCTAATTTCAGGCCAATATCGGTATTGCCTGCTGTCTCCAGGTTCTTACAAAAACTTGTGTTCAACCAGTTGTGCAGGTATCTTATAACTGTTTCATCGATTCTAACCAGTTTTGTCTTTGTAGATCGGAAAAGAGCATTCGATGCTGTCGATCATAAAATTGTCTGTAGGAAGCTGGAATTGTAAGGCGTTCTGTTTTGGAAACTGGCCTGGTTTGAATCAAGTGTTTCCACTTTGCCTGCTTGGATTTCCTGAAAATTTCTTTATTTCTAGCACAGTTTCCTTGTCAAGATAAAGTTTTTTCTCTGATATTTCCTTGAACGTGGTTTAAGATTTACTCATTCAAAAAATGCAAAAGCTGACCTGTTATGTCTTTCCTCACTAAGACAATATGCTTTGAAGTCCCAAAGTTCTACTCTGTCAACATACCGAGCTTACTTTTTGAGCGTGTATGCAGTTTAGGGCACTTTTTGGGATGACTGAAAATAATCTGAAATTTTCGACGCCATTCCAAAACTCATTACCTATATGTACTAACGAGCATGTGCAAAACTGAAATGCTAAATGTAAAAAGGCTCGGGTGGTTTTGGGCCATACTAAGATCTCCCTAACTTTTTAGAAGCATTGGAGCAACAGCAACAACATTTGATTCTTTGAAATTTATTATATTTTCAAGATACCACCTTATTCTTCATTCATTTAGAATACAATATTTCTTTTTCCTTCTCTTACATATTCATTGCATGTTTGTTCTTTTATTTCCATACCACTTTTCCTCACATCTCTATGACTAAAAACATTGCACTGTACTTGACGCCATAGCCTCATTTTCATTCTGTTTCGGTAAATTCATATAGCCTCATTTTCATTCTGTTTCGGTAAATTCATATAACATATGACTAGCTGTTTTTCTTGTCGCTATAAAGTCAGTTAGTTGCTTTTCTTCTTAAAAGTCTAATATTCATGTCATTACTATGTCAGTCACTTTCCTGTTATTCTTAACTTTGATTGGTTTATATTATATTTTCGTCAGTGTAAATCTCTATTTAAACGCGTTAAATTGGTTAGTTCAGTAGTCTGCACCGTGTCGTATCGTAGCATGTAGCCGAGCTGTTTGGCTGCAATTAAATATTTGTCATTAATATTACTTGTTGCTGCTTGCTTGGAGTTGCCTGCCATCACAATATCATAGGCATGATGAAGTAACAAATAGATGCTACTAAATTTGTCTTCTTTTGCTAATCCTACATAAAAGATTCAATTGCAACTTTTAAAGATGAATGACGAAATAGCCAGAAAGTGCTGAAAATGAAGGATAATATTGGTTTCAAACCTAGTCGATAACTCATTCTTTGGACAACTAATTTTGGATAACGAGTTCTTTGGGTAACTAATTTCCTGAGAATTCTTGAGAAATCATAGAATTTCCTCGATTTCTCCTTGAAAATGTCATTACCTTTTGTCTTCATTACCATAGAAAAGAAAGTTTCCATATACAACTCATTTAGCAGTGAAGCAGCCAAATGATTTTTGATGTAAGTGAATACGCTGTACGACAGATAAGAGCAAAATTAAAAATGGCTGCAAGCAGAAGCACACGGCAAAGAAGGATTCCGCATTATTTTTACATTGAGCATTTAGTGATAGTTTTAGGGAAATAGAAAAGCTTAAACGAAACTTTGTACAATAGCCTATTTATTGATCTCATGCACAAAGCTTGGATACATTGATGATGCTCAATCAAAGCTTTCGTCGTTTGTCATTCCCACAGCTAATAATGTCAAAATTAGCAGGCCCAACGAGAGGCGAGCGAAGACAAACGGGAATGAAAACAACATAGTTTAAGAATACACGTCAAAAGCCTATTTGAAACTTTATATTTTTCTCAAAAATTTGTTACCTTCTTCACGCTGGAAGAATGCAAATTCCAAATCTTCTGCTAGAGATGTAAAAGCGAAGTTCCCCATCAAAAATTCCCTCCAAACGAGGAGATTCGTGCTCTGCAAAACTGTCTAAACAGTCAAATCTTTTATATGAGGGGTAGAACCATAGAAATAGTAGGACTAGAGCGCTAGCAGCGTCACGTGACATATCTGATCCATGGAGATCTAAAATGGTACTAACAAGGTGGTAACACAACAGAGGAGGCGCTGATCAACTAACACCATCAAGCTACTGGTTGAGATATGTACGGTATCAAATTACAAAATTCAGCAGCACAACAGAGCGAAGGATTGAAGAAAGCTGTTCTTCTTCATAGCTTTGCAACATAATTTGGTTTTATCGCATATTTGAAGCCATTTTGTGTTTCAGTCCTAATTAAGTTTCAGTCCAAAGTTGCAGCCTTTGCCAAACCACTAGTTAAGGGAGAGAAAATAGATCATATTACAGCTAATGCATAGTTTCAAAGAAATATGGCAAACTTAAACTGCTTATTTTGTAACAAGCTCTTTGCATACAGCAGCTTTGTTGAATCAGTAATTGCCAAGCAACATATGTTAAGTTCGTACTTACCTTCATACTATTGTGTTGGTGGTGTAATTTTTGCTATTTGCCATATGATTAATCCTACCCTGCCTGAATGAATTCAGCAATTGCTCATACCATTTATATTACAACAAGGAAAATATGTTCCTACTTTGCAATACCCTGGCATTATATTTTAGCTGTCTGAAAATCTGTGGAGGCTGATATTCTCCAGTTGAGAAGTGACTTAAAATCATATCATTTAGCAGTGGTGTAGAAGAGGGGCTGCAGCCCCTAAGTGTGAGCCCCTAAGTATCTCTCCGCATCTAACGGCATTGTGAAAGCTCAAAATACCATTGAGGAGTTTTTATCCAAGGTTTTGGATGTCTTGTTAAAATACCAGTGGTTATGCAAATTAAACATGCATTGAGATCTTTGATCTCGAATATAATGAAAAGATTTAAAGTATAGCTAATTACATCCTACATCTAAGCTTCCAAGTTCGCACAGCACTATCCCATCTCTTTGTGTCACATTAGATGCATAGTTTTTCAGGTACAAAAACTACAAATAGCTCTAAGTATAGTTCAGAGGCAATGTTTGACTGCTCTGAGCTTGAGTAAAGCTATGATGCTACCAATGTTTATTTTCTGCAAGAGGTAAGGCATTGGCCAGAAAAGAGATCTACTATAAATATTGCCAATGCATGAAATATCAGAAGCAAGCATATCTGTGTTGTATGCATTGTCATGAGGGCAGAAAATAATCTGCTACTAATAATAGAAATATTGAACATTTCTGGCCAATATTTAAATCAATATGTTATTTAGGAATTTTCAACCACTTAGCTTTTGTAAATATCACCAAGCCGTAGCTACGGGTTGTAAAACCAATCGCAGCGTCGGAATGCCTCTCTCAGAGTTATACTATGGCATATAACAATCTGATTTATCTCATACCTCATTATAGTCAACTATTTAACTGTACAGCGCATTCTGAATAAAATTCAATTCTTCTATGTAACACTTTGAGTAATTACAAACTTGGGGTTTCACAACAGAAGATCATTATAGGCTGATAAAGCTCTTGTATCCTCGATTCCTGGTCACATGGTGAAGTTACAGACAAAAATACTCAACACTTAAATAGAAAAGTATTTTTCAAGATGTTGTACCAGGCAGCTTCTTTTGTGAACATTTGTTTTTGAGTTAGATACAGAAATAAGGCTTTTTCTTTTTATCGCTTTGTTGCAGCCATCTTACTTCTCCATACCACGGCTGCTAGTTATCTGCGAAAGCAATAGACCGCGCGTTCTAGTCCTCTTATTTCTATGGGTAGAACATTTAAGGAGAGGAAAGCTGACATTCATTTTAGCTTAAATAAGCACTTGACATAATAAATGGAATGCAGAATAGTTTGATTGTCGGTGGTACGATATGTCTAACGTGCTCATAGAGTTTTTTTCACTGTCTGTTGAGTGGTGTTCAAGCGTAGTGTTGTCTTTGTTCCATGTTTCCCAGGGGCGCTCTGTATGCATGATGTGGCGTCGTGTTTATTGTTCCACTTAGTATAGTTGGTTGGAATTGATATAATGTAAGTATAGCAAGTTAAGATTAAGGTTTTGAGATTTTGAGAAGCAACGTAACAGTTTTGTTTTGTCGATAAACGTTGTGTGGAATTGAGAGTTATTTTAGTAAGTGATTTATACAGTCATGGTTTCATGTATTGAGAAACGAGCGTGCGCTCTAATTGCGAACGTACGCTAAGGAGGATTACCTGAATCCGCTGTGCAATTGTATTTAACCGCTGTGAGTTTTATATGCCTTGACATTGGAAGTACTGTTTGAATCCTACCTATCAAATGGAGTCCAGTACTGCGTAGTATCGACTCATAAACATATTTTCGGCTCACAAATTGAAGTTGTCAGAATTGGAATGCCTCAAGAATCAATCCCTGGTCCACTCCTTCTTCTTGTTAACATTGATGTTCTACTAAGAGTAGCAAAAAATTCAGCCACTCCCATATATGCTGATGAAATGGATCTGTGCCTTAAATCCAATGATTTATCCCAGATAAATGAAGCTTTAAGCCAGAATATCTCTCTCATAGATAGTTGGTTGAATTGCAATATGTTTTCCTTTAATGCTGCTAAAACTCAATCAATGTTTTTTTCTACCAAAGCTAAAAGGAACCCCCTTGATAGGTAGAGCCAGAATTAGTTTCAAGTAAAAATTAATAAAAGAGATCTCGAGGTTGCGAGAGAAATTAAATACTTTTAGACAATGACATCGACTAAAAAGATCAAGTCCAGGCAGTGCCTTTAATGGTTGCCGGAGGGTTTAGCCATCCAAAAAATGCTAAAAAGTTTTTACCATTCTCATCCTTAACGAGTCTCTATGTTAGCATTGTAGAGTCCAATCTCCAATACTGCTGTCCTGTGAGAGGCTGTGCAGGTACAACTGAGATTTACACTTTGCAAAAGCTGCAAAATAGGGCTGTTAGAATTGTACCAAACAGTAGCTTTGAAACTCACAGTAATCCCTCGATTGAAATATTTGGGAGGAGAACTAGTGATGATAAGACAGCCAACATGGAATCCAAAAATATAGGTCTTTAGGAGCTTGAATGAGCTTGCTTCCCCATGTTTGCACAATTTGTTGAGGAAAGTATGGAGCTACCTAAACTAGGAATATAATTCTCAACTTTCAAGGTTGTGTAAATTAGCATTTTCTAAGAATAGTCTAACGTATCGAACGATTCATGTGTAGTTGCCCAAAACATTCTATGTCTTAGAAGTTCCTTCGCACAGTAACTTCGCGAGAGCCCACTATGGTTGAGCCAGGAGGTAAAATCTAAGATTGGTCTCTTCAACTAACCGGGAGAACGCTACTTGGAGATCACATATTGCAAAGTGAGTCTAGGAATGTGGGGACTTCCTTACGAATCCTTAAGACAGAATTTTCACTGCATACAGTTGTTCCAATATGTTTGAATGCTTGTGCGCTGTGGCTGCTAGTAAAAGCACGTTGCAACTTCAAAGTAGACTTCAACACCTGTAATGTGTACCCGCTTTACCTGAGGATGGCAAGTAATACAGAAAGCGTTTAAGTGCACAATCTTATAAGGCTATAGTCTAAATATTGTCAAATTTTAGAATCGGTGAACTGTAAGAATGCTTTGAAATTCTTACCTTGTGAAAAGTGCAGGGCTCAAGAGTACTGTGACCAGTTCTATTGAGGCATGGCTGACCTTTGATCAGCTGTCTTGCAATTTAAAAACTATTGGGGGAACGTGACGCCCCCCATGCATCCATCAGCACATCCCTAGTATAGCTTGTTTGCTTTTTGGATTTTCCTTTAGAAAGGTAAAATACTCTGACTTCCATTGCTTTACGATTGTGTTTTTTGCAGTTGCTGCTGCTGCTACTGCTGCTGCCAAAGTCATATTTCGGTTTTGATTTTCTGATGACGTAACGCAAGATGGATAATTTGTATTTTGTCTTTTACTCTCGTTTTACATTTTATCACCTAATAATACTTAAGACTACCCTTAAGCTTAAGATGAAGAAGGTTAGAAAAATGAAGCTCTATGTATAGCTTAGACTTTTTGATTTTCCACAATCAGCTGCCCACTATTACCAACTGTAATGCAGAGCCATACACAAAAATTTGAAGAGGAAAAGTAAGAACATTGATTACAATCATTGAAAAAATGGCTCATCGGGAATGTTTTGTGCTTTTTGATCAAAGGTGCATGCATTGATGTTGGCCTAGCACAGCCATCCATCGCTCCCTGCACCTGTGTATAAGGTATAATCAAGGAGCTCATTCTGAGAGATGTAAGAGCATAAGTTGGCAGGGACGAAGTATAAGCGAGATACGGGGAGGTGAGTCACCTCCAACATTGAAATTTTGCCATTTCGCAAGGAAAAACAGCAGCACAATATAACGGCTACCAAAATCATAATAGAGACCTGCAGCAGCAATTTTACGGTAAAGGTTAGTAGATAAACTATTGCTCTCAAATGTGACAAGAGTGTCAAGAAACCGGAGTTTGTTATCAGCGCCCACTTCAGCTGCAAAAATAATATTTTTGTGATAATCTTTAGTGGGAGAGTATAGTATGATGTTGCCTCTAAATTACGAAATCTAAGCAACGGAGCATTTTTCCAATAAAGAAAAGGGCAAATATTAGCAATAAATTTGCTTTGCAGGATATCAATTTCATTAGCAATGAATGGATCCTACAGACTTGCAAAGCAAGTCCTGATAAAAGGGAACTAGCTGGAGCAAAACTTATGGACCGTTCTAAAGCTTTCGATTGCATAGACCACGATCTTTTGATAGAGAAATTAGCTGTTTATGGTCTTGGATTGGATACTCTTGAGCTCGTTAACAGCTATTTATCAAAGAGAAAATAAAGAGTTAAAAATAAAGGCTCATATAGTACATATAGAAATATCACAAAATTGTCACTTTTGTTTAATATTCTTATTAACGACATGTTCTTACTTGTGAAACAGACCAGAGTCTGTAAATATGCAGATGACATCACTATCTATGCATGCAACTCTGACTTCGATACTATGATTAATAGATTGGAAACCGACAGTTTAGTACTTGCGAAATGGTTCTCAGAGAATTACATAATGTTTAACTAAGCGATATGCCACTTTATTATATTTGGCAACAAAAGTAAAGAATCAGTTGTTGCCATTGGTAAATCCACCATCAAAGAAGGTGAATACGAAAAACTTTTGGGCGTCACTTTTGACAAGAAGTTAAGATTCACAAAACATTTCCAAGATTTTTGGAAAAAGCACACCAAACATTGCATGCGCTCTCCTGACTATCTATTATATAGATCTTATTGAATTAAAAC
>OLMO02000286.1:11488852-11500137 GCA_900291935.2 Cassiopea xamachana
GTTTAGAAGCCGACGAAGTCCAGCATTTATATCATTACTTTATAAATGCATATGTTTTGTATAATGTTGTTTTCTTCACAGAAAAGGCTCACTTGTGTTTATGGGGTAGGGGGCGCTAGGAGTTTGTCAGGAAGCCAAGGGGGCATCATCCTGAAAAAGTTTGAGAAACCCTGGTCTAGGCCGTTACTATTGGCGAGTGCATTAGCTGCATCTATTTCAGCATTGAAGTCTTTTGATCTGCTGTTGATACTCTTCAATGTCTTCAATGTTGCATCCATTATGGTCATTGCATCGTTTATATGTAATTCTTCTGACTGCAGCATTTCTGTTAATCTCTGTGTTTTGTTCATTATATTTTTTCCAAACATAAGTGCAATAATGAAGTCACAACGATTAATCTTGGTAAGTAGTCCAGCTGCCAATGTTTTCGCTTTGGAATCGTTAGAAGGCTCTCCTAACTGCTCAAGGCTCATAGCGATTACATCAATGCTGTGCCACACTGATCTGATTCATTCTGCGCGTGCAGTCCATCTTGTTTTGGATAAGTGTCTTTGCTGCAAAGTATTATCTAACTTTAAATGCTTTATACATTCACTAAGAGAGGCTGAACGCTTTGTGCTGCTTGTGAAAAAGACATATCTCTTCCAAAACATCAAACAAATCTTTCATGATAGGACTCCTGCATTGCAGTAGAAATCAAGCCTCTCATCACTCCAACTAAGCTCCCTTTCAGACGTCGCTTCAACTTCAAACAAGCAGACTGGAATGAACATGCATTAGCCCTAGACAAAGTTCTTACAAAAACTAAACTAGATCCCACTAGCGATAATTACACAATATGTACTGACACCATTACGGAAGTCTCACGGAAAGCAATACGAAGAGGATGTGGGAAAGAATACATACCTGGTCTCAGCAAGAAACATGGTTTTATACAAACAACATAACGTTGCTTGTGATAAAAACTCTCTCTCACAAACAACAACAGAACTTGGGGAGGAGTTGGTGAATAATATGTCAGAACATAGAAGAGAGACCTGGAAACTAATCATAGAAAAAACAGACATGACTCACAGCAGTAGGAAAACATGGAAAACAATAAAAATCCTTTCCAAAAATTACGCACTTTTCAAAGAGGAAGCAGATCTCTCTGTTAATCAAGTTGCCCATCAGATAATTAAAAATGAAAAATCACCAACCCAGCAGAAGCGGAAATAAAATCGTCTACCCAAAAGCGACCACTCTATCATCAATGATGCATTCACCCTCAGAGAACTAGAGACTGGCATGCAGCAAATGAAAAGTTGTAAAGCAGGTGGACTTTTTGATATATGGGCTGAACAAATCCTACATATGGGATAAGCTGCAAAGACATGGATCCTCGATCTCTTCAACCACTGTATAGAGACACATAGCATACCAAAAATATGGAGAAAGAGTAGAATCATAGCAGTCGGTAAACCAGGCAAAGACTCAGAAGAACCCAAGAACTATCGGCCCATTTCGCTTCTATGCTACTGATTCAAAATATATGAACGGCTCATTCTCAATCGTATGACAGACATCCTTGAAGAGAAGCTTATCCCTGAGTAAGCAGGCTTCAGACATGGAAAGTCATGCACGGGACAGCGTGTTGAGTAAGGTTTAGAACCTTACTCAACACATTGATGATGGCTTCAATTAATGCCTAAAGACTGGTGCTCTTTTGGTCGATCTTACAACCCCTTTTGATACTGTTAACCACAGAACACTACTAAAAGTCCCTATTTTATCACTAATGGCGACACATCCCTCACCAAGATGATCCAAACAACACTGTGCAACCGCCGCTTCTATGTTGATCAAAATGGACAGAAAAGCCGATTGAGGTACCAAAAAGAATGGTGTACCTCAAGGATGTGTCCTCGCAACAGTACTTTTCAACACATACATGAATGACCAACCAATTACAGCTAAAACCAACAGTTTCCTTTATGCAGACGGCCTTGCTATAACAGCCCAAGCTCAAACATTAGGAAAAGTAGAAAATAACCTTATAGGAGCGCTGCAAAATATGGCAAACTACTACTCAACAAACCACCTAAGAGCTAACCCAGCAAATATACAAATATGTGTCTTCTACGTGTCTAGTACAGAAGCCGAAAGAGAGCTGGATGTCAATTTAAACAATGAAAAACTCATAGATGCATGCAACCCTGTCTATCTCGGAGTTACTCTAGACCACACCCTGAACTTCAAAGTGCACATCTTAAAGACTAAGGGTAAAATAAGCGCTAGAAACTCAATTATCAACAAGCTGGTTAGCTCTAAGTGCAATGATAGCCCATCAACTGTAAGAACTAGTGGCCTAGCCTTATGCTACTCTGTAGCTGAGTGTGCTTGTCCAGTTTTAGCAACACTCTGTCCATGCGCAGAAGCTAGATCCAAAACTAAATCAGACCTGCAGAATCATGACTAGATGCATGAAGTCTACCAACATTGAATCACTCTACATACTTGCTGAAATATCTCCATCCAAAATCGGAAGACTCACTGCTGCTCAAAAGGACCGATACATACAGCTAGAAGACGGCAGGTACATGCTCTAGGGTTATCCCGAACGCAAAAAACGCTAATGCGAAGGAACTTCTTGGATGCCCATCCTTTGCAATTGTAACGATTATGAGTTCTTTTCATGATAGTGAGCAGTCACCATCTTTGCAATATTATCTAATGCCTAGGCCTAAGGCCTAGGCCCAACGAAGAATTAACAATAGACAACACCTCTTAATGTTTTCTGTTCTAATGCAATCAAAGACTGACTANAATATGAATTAAACACTCAGTAAATATGACATCAACTGTACGCTACAATACATGACATGTCAAGATCACAATACACGTTCACAGGACAACACATTGCCCGGAAAGGGTGTTTACTACACACAACAAGACTCCACAGGTACGCAAGACTGAAACACGCAACATGATAACAAAAGTGATACGAAATACAGCACATAACTAAAACATCAAACTCAATACTTTACAGAATCATGTGCAGAGACTGTTAGAGTAAAGCCATGGACTGATCATAGCAATTTGCTGGACAAAGAAAAAGAAATCAAAATATGTATTGAACCATGCGAAATCCTTCCAGTAGAACATAAACTACAATGAACACAGTGGAAAAGCCTAAACAGACTTCGCACTGGATATGGCCGAGCTTCTGTCCTGATGCACAACTGGAGATACAGCGACAACCCAAGTTGCACCTGTGGTGAACTGCAAACGGTGCAGCATCTTTTTGAATGTACACAATTAGATGATAAATACACAATAGAAGATATTCGTGCAACAAACAATGTAGCCTTAGATACAACCCTGTACTGGACCAAGAACATTTAATGTGATAGGAGAGACATGATTATGCATATTAGTAGGAAAATTAGATGCGATATAGACACATGTTAGTATTTACCTGTGTTGAGAGCTTAGCACTCAAGCTTAGCACTCAAGTTCGTTCATTCTCACTACTAAGAATTGTGTTTATTTTCATTAATATTAGTTACTTAATTTATTAATTATACTTTAATTCCTATATAGCGTTTTTGCTATTTCATGAGTTAGATTATCAAACTCCATGATGAAAATATGGCTAAAGTAGTCTAAAAATTGAAGCATGTTCGTGTTAACTCTAGTACTAGCTTATGTGTAGTAAACGAGTAAACTCAAATCAAAAGTTTTTAACCTGCCATCAATGCAGCAATCGCATTCAGATTAAGTGTAACAATATTTTACCTAACGAGTACCTTACTTTCTACTGAACCCTAGATCAGTACATGGTTATGTCTTTCTTGTACTGTTGCATATTATCCAGAGATTTTTCCTTGTGTTCTGGAATCTGAAGAGCTATTTCTTTCCACGAATAATATAAATCTTCCCTCTGCTACTAACCTATTGCCTTCTTTTGATATAATTTCCCAATAAACTAATTTAGAACATTTGTCTGATTTTGATATAGATGACAATCTGAATTTTGATTTAACCTCACAAAATTCCTCCATGAAAGAACTTTCACCTTTACAAAACTCTCATTACAACTTTTCAGCACTTCACATGAAGATTCGTAGTCTTCCTTCCCATCATGATGAATTTCATTACCTCTTGGCAAGTCTTAAAAATTGAATTCCAAGTCATTGGTCTGTCTGAAAGTAAATTTTCAAAGAATGTNTTCTATAAAATACTAATGCTGACATTCCTGGATACAAATTTTATCATACTCCTTCCCATAGTGCTGCTGGAGGTGCTGGCATGTTTGCCACATCTAACCTCTCTACTAGCAAAATGGGAGGAACCTGCCTTTAGCAATGATGACTTTGACATAACCTAGATTGTGATTGAAAACTCAAAAGTTAAAAATTTAATTTGCTGCTGTGCATATCTTCATCCTAGTACTGATATAGCACAGGTTACCAATCATATACAGGAGAAGCTCTCCATAATTGAAAATGAAAACAAACATGTCCTTAATATGAGTGATTTTAATATGAACTTGTTGTGCAAGTCACATACCATCAAACGAGTTTATTAACATGATCCTCTGTCAGCAAGTACGACCTACATTTCTTCACCCTACACGTATTACTAGCTCAACTTCAACATTCATTGATAACATTTTCTATAAGTAATGGCTTTAGCTCTAAAGTTCAGAGTGGTAATATCTTATCTATAATTACAGATCGTCTTCCTTAGATGTGTATTATTAAAGACTGTTCACTTGACTACAAAAGTTATTCTCATTATCTTTACGATTATGGTCCATTTGATTCAGATAAATTTCTTGCTGAATATGCTGAAGTGAATATTTCTTTTCTTACTGATTGGCATACTAAAATGAATAGAAAATTTGATGCATTTCTACGTAATCTGCAGATTCTTATTAATAAGCATTGCCCGCAGAAAAAGCTATCTCAAAGGAACTTGACATAAAGAAGTAAACCTTAGGTTTATCTTCGCTTTCAAAAAATGATGAGAATTAGAAACAGCCTCTTTCAGCAGTTTAAGTCCACAAATTCTGTAGCGGTCTTAAAGCGTTCAAACAGTTTCGAAGTCGTATTGTGAAAGAACTGAGAGAAAGTAAGAAAATCTATTATAATCAACATTTTGATGAAAACAAAAACAACATTAAAATGCCATGAAAATCTATTAAAAGTATTGTGAACTTAAGTCCAATAATCCTGATGCAAGCTCATATATAGAAGATACAGCAAATATATTTAATTATTTCTTTACCAATGTTGCAAATGACATTGCAAAGAAGGTTCATATAGCAAGCCCTGCTCCATTATCTTACTTATCCAGTCGTAATTCAGCTTTTCTTTACTATCTTTATTTCCCCATGAATCTCTGATGAAGTGACTTCTATCATTCAGTCTCTAAAGAATGGTAAATCTTGTGGTCCCAACAGAATAATAATTAAGTTAGATATTCCTCTATATAAAATGGAACACCTTGGAATTAGCGGCATTGTGATGAATTGGATCCAATCATATTTGTATGACCGCAAGCAATACATTTCAGTAAATTGACAGTCATCTGCTACATATAATTTGACATATGGTGTTCCTCAAGGATCTGTCCTTAGACCTTTGTTATTCCTTACCTACATCAGGGACTTACCTAATTCATCAAAGCTTTTGTCTTTTTACTTTTTTGCTGATGATACCAATATTCACTTTGAATCTGGTGACCTCCCTAAACTTGTCAAAGTAGTAAACAAGGAACTTAAATGAGTTAAATCTTGGCTAGATTGCAACAAACTTGCATTAAGCATTGATAAAACTATATTTGTACTCTTCTATCCACCTAGAAAGAAATCACCTGACTTGATAAACCTTAAAATCGGTAATAAATCTATTAGAAGGACTAATTATGTTAAATTTCTAGGTATTCTTGTCGATGAGTATCTCTTTTGGAAATACCATACTAACGAACTTTAGAAAAAGCTGGACTTTTCTTTAAGGCTGGAAATTACATTCCTCAATCAACTTTTGTTTGCCTTTACCATTTAATTTTCTCTTCCTTTCTTATTTATGGTATTGTTGTATGGGGTCTAGCCATTGATTCTTACCTTAATCCACTCTTTCTTATGCAAAAGAAAGTCTTCAGATGTTTAAAGTTCCAATCATTTACTGCTCCATCAAAACTCTTATTTCAATCGTTGAACATTTTAAAACTGGAGGATATGATTTATTTTAATATTTTAGTATTTGTTTACAAAGCTTTAAATAAACTCTCTCCTACCTGCTTTCATAACTAATTTACCCCCAGTACATATGTTCTTAGGATTGGGACACGTCACGCCACCAGAGGAGATCTGTCTATCTCTTAAAGGAGAACAACCTTCTTTCGAATCAAAACAGTCAGACACTGGCTCTAAATTGTGCAATATATTGCCACTATTTTTACGCACTGCTCGTTCCATTTCACTTTTTCAGTCTAAATAGAAATCCTATTTCATCGATTCTTATGTCTAATTAATGAGGGGAATCTGATTCTTGCTTCTTGTTTCTAATTATAACAACATTCATTTTTCTTTCAAGTTTAGGGGGGGGGCTCTCTTTCGATTATTTAACCTTTTTAGAGAGCTCCTCCTTAGTTAACCATTGTTAAATTTTATAGTGTTTTTAATGTAGTGTTGTGTAGTGTAGCTATTTTTAGATACTTTGCATATTGTATTTGTGATTGTGTTTAGCGATGGTTGATAAAAATCTTGAATCTTAGGTATTTTGGGCACGAGCGAACGAGCGAAGTAAGGACCTCTTTCTAAGGATTAAGGAAGCAGTACTTTTGATGCCCGTGTATATGGTCCTTTGTGTACGCTCTACCTTATGCTTTTCACACGCTAGGATGAAAAGGACCGGCCAATTACATAAGGGCATCTCTCAAGCTTCCCTTATTTTAAGGCAGCATTTTTCTCTTCAAAGTCTGAATTGGAATGACATACTATGAGGTATAACGAGACAGTGACGCAATCCCATTATGATTGGTTAATGCTTTTTGGTTGGGCAAAACAAAGCGCAGTAATAGCCTCATGTCCTCACAAAAAATGTCAGAGCAGCTATCGGGATTTTTAAAGTTGAAGGAAAGCTACAAATCAGCTATAATATACCACAACTTGAGCAAAGTTTCGATATCGCAGATTATGAACTACTTCGTAGATGCTGTAGCAGCAGATTCCAACTCAAAATTAGACTTCAAGTCTCTGCGTGAGTCCTCCTTTCAACTATTCAAAGCTGGCCGCATCCAAGATGCTTATGTCAAGCTTGGGTTTAAAACCATAAGAATAGTAGCTACTTGTCTACCAGAAATGCGAAAAGATATAAGCTATAAGCTAATGATGAGAGTTGAGGCTTCTTCTGGCGACAAACAGTTTGCAACCTGTGCATTGTGTTGATAATTTTCTCTTTTGTACACCTTTTCCATCCAATCTCTGAAGTATTTCCCAACTGTTGATGTACCTGTATGGAAAAGATGAGCTATGAATTGCTCTATTATTCCTAAACTTATTCTCAAAAAAACCAGTAGAAACTGGTCTTGTTACAAAACAGAATTTCTATGTCGAAATGTCTGGTGATGGGTTAAAAACCGGAAGCATATCCAAAACATGTCTGTGTCAACAAAACCTGTAAAATATCTCAGCTTTTTTCATCTTCAATTATAACCCGAAAAATATATGCAAAGTTGCTCACTGTCTGTGCTTCTTTATCTACAGCTGTTGGAAGATAGTCCAGTTGACTACTTACATCTGCTAAAATCTGCATATCAGAAAATTTGTGCTCCTCACATACTTCTGCCAGTGTTAGTAAGTTCTCAAATTTTTCAACAGTCTCTCTTCTAATACCATCATTTTCTTCTTTAGAGTCTTTGCTGTTTTCCTTTTCAGAAGCCGACTTGTCACTAGCAGCCAATGTCGTTTTCCTTCTTCGCCTAGACTCTAAGTGCTGACTACAAATTCTCGTGTGGCAATTTACCGGAAGGTTCTCTTTATTAATGCTGAGAAGCTCGAGTGGGCATTTCCATGCTTTCGGCGTTCTATGTGGTAGACGATGCAGGGGTCGATCCAGCACAAAAATCTGACCGTTGCTCATGAAATGGGCGTGGTCAACTGACCACACCCATTTCAAAAAATCAGAATAATGTGCTACCTCTAAGAAGCTGCTATTAGTTGAAAGTATATAATGTCATAGGATGAGCAACAATCTTCACTGCAAGTTAGAAGCAATTGAATAAATGAGCTGTCATTTTTACTGCTGGGTACAGGGGTGAAAGTTATTTTTAGACAAATGGAAAGATTTACTTACCCCATTCACTATATTCAATAATATTTGAAGCCTTATTTTGAAATGCTGAAGAAAATTCAAACCCCTAAAGTATTGCTAATTATGTCATTCAATTATGATCTTAAGAGAGCTAGAAAGTAAAACAAGGACAACATATTTTTGAGTGAGGCAGCTGGGGATGAGTAGTAAGCCTCCATAAGGGAGCAGAAGTGGGATCAGGGTGAAGCCCTTCAAAAATTGTTACAACCAACCTTTAGATAGCAAGAAAATTCCCTTTTCAATATCAAAATACATCATATCTTAGAAAGGATAGGCTCTCTATTGTATGTTATCATGCACTAGCAAAATAGTGGGGAGTTTCAGCTCCCAGCCCCCCTCCCCAGCTCCAGAATGCTTGGGATGCAAAGAAAATGAAAGTAGAAGAAATAAAGGTGTCTGAGTCATGGAAGCATAAAACACTCTCTCATTTTTTCAAAAAGCTTTTTGCTTGCAAACAATAATGAAGAGAAAGTTAGCTATTGTGCACATTTATTCAGAAAATTCCTACACTTTGCACTTAGCATGTACAAAATATTTATGGTAGAAACTTCTTTCATATACTACCATGAGTTGGCAAGAAAATTTGATCACCCCCAATGAAACAAGGCAAAAAAAATTGATACCTCTCCAAAAGTTCTTCCACCCTTTTACCCAAAATCAAAACAGCTGCTCTTTAAGGACCTATAAGAGTGCATAGCAGTTGTGAGAAAAGAAATGTCTTCTTTTCTATCCTGGAAAAAGTGATACTGCCTTGAGATGGTATTATGAATATGTCCATGGCATTATGAATATGTCCATCTGAATGAAGGAGCTGAAAAACTGTAATGTAGGGGACTTTTTAAAGATATTATTATTTTTCAAGCATTTGTAGACTGGTTAAAAGAATTTGAAAGCTAGAGAAGTGTAAAAGGAAGTCATACAAGTTTACACTTGGCTGATACTTTTACAAATTTAAACAATTCCATCTAAGTGATATGAAAATAAATGTTGTTGGAAAAGAATGTACAATGATCTACTGTAGAAAGTCCTAAAAACAGCAACATCAAAAAAGTAAACCTGGAGGTTTTGCTAACTATGGGCATAGCAAATAAGATGTAGTGAAAATGTGTGCTTAAAGAGCATATTACTAATGCATGACAATCACCAACAAAATCACAGCATCAGTTAGGTAAATGTTGCACAGAGAGCCAATGAGCAAAAGTAGCAACTCATCTTTTGACAAAAGGAATTCAAAACTAAACTGGAATGTTCTCATGATTATTTCAAAATGTTTGTATTGAATGGTGCACTAGAGACGTCATCTGAAATAAACAGCATTGGTAGTCCAACTTTTCAACAGAACACTCTACAAAAAATTGAACTGGGTGGGTACAATTTTGCTGACAAAAATACTTCATTTACTAAATTAGCAACTTTCAGACCTCCACATCTATTCTACACTTCCAAGGGCATATATTGCATAATTTCATTTTGAATAAATATGAGTTTGAAATAAGGCTTTTTAATTTCTTGCAGTTCCTTTCAAAGAACTTAAAAATTTACAGATAAAAAGAACCGCACACCGCCACACTGCTTACTTTGCTGCTCTGACAGATGAGATAAGCATGCCATTTAAAAAGTTGTTGCTAAGGGCTGAAAAGTTGCTGATACTTCCTCATAGTAAAATATTATTTCATATTTCCTATCATAAGAGTCAGTTTGTGGCAGTTGTCATTACTACTTGAGGACAAAAATCAAGAGTGTTGCCCTATTACTCACACAAGAAATCTACAAATTCGTAATGGCGAGTAGGCCTGAGAGTAATTTACATTATCCTCCAACTACCCTGGTATACTAGTATACCGCCATTTCTTTCAACGGAGACTTCTGCAGTACTTCTCTAAGTGAATGAGATTATAAACGGCTAAAAACCATGCTCATATAAACAAGAATTTCAGCACGCACTTCAAAGGTATAGAGCTCCCAGGTTTTAGCTGTGGAGCATTGCAGCAAGCCAGACCTATACCAATCTCCAGCATTTCGACAGGACTTTCTACAGATTTTTTGTATTCTCAACTAATTGTAACAGGTGCAAAGCAGGTCAGCTTTGTCTTTCACGACATCAGGTCGCAGCGAGCAGCCATTTTGCTAAACATCGTGAGACTACGGGCAGGCAACGTACAGTCACTCCAGCCAAAATCAATATGCGTCTTTGGAGGTTATGATTGGTGGAGGACAGAAATTTTGAGCCCAACAGTTGCTCCCGCCACAGAAAGTATCGTACAACAGATGGACTACAGTTACATCCGCCTTTTTTAAAATTCAGCGCTTCAATTGCTCTATAAAGGTCTAAATTTGCACAAAGCGACGCTCGCAACCCCCTGGATCCGACATTGACAATGCAGTTTAATTTCAGAACCTCTTTTTGCGAGAAACCCACAAATTTTACAGGTTGCAACCATGTCTAGGCAAAGTAAACGCGTTTTGTTTTGACCAGGGTTTAGCCCACCAAAAAGCATTGGCCAATCATAATGGAAATTGCGTCACTGTCACGTGATACCTCATAGCATCTCATTGGCATTGAAGTAATTCTAAATCTCTCATTATGTCATCTGTAGTCTATGAATGGAAGCGTGGCTGTGTTTCTCATTTTGATTGGAAAAATAAGGATAGACGGTCAGGAATTCACACCTACCAACGCAGCACGCTACTGTTTAAGGATGGCTTTAGGCTCTCGTGTATATGTGCCCTTTATACCCCACTATAAGTTGAAAAGTGGAGTAAATTTTCTTTGAAAGACCATAACACTTTCCTGAGTTGAAACTAATTCCACTACACACCTTTCTAGTGGGTCCCCACTTGCCTGTCACCAAAATATAATTTTGATCCCTCTTTGTATCTAACAAAAATAGTTGATGAAAAGTTCACTGATGTGCCGAGACACTT
>OLMO02000286.1:11501091-11513624 GCA_900291935.2 Cassiopea xamachana
GTATTGCTAAGCAAAGCCTTTAGAGAAACTTTGTTGCATGGAAAGATATTTTAATACCAGTAGCTAATTGCTGTCCGTGTGATTATATGTTGAATTTGTTCCATAATTTTTATTTTGCTTTGTGGTAAATAGGCTGTTTGTGTCAAGTGATTTCTGCACAATTGTCATTCACAAGTAACTCTGGCTACACAGTTTTAAAAATCAGTTTATTAGCAGCCTGGTACTAGAAGTAGGGTGGACAGGCAAATTTTCAATAATTAGCTATGAGTTCAAAATTAGGCTCAGGTTGAAAAGCTTGATTTTAGTATAATTTAGCAATTTTTTCTGACAAAATATGTTACCGAGAAGCAGAGTTATGGATTTTTGAAGATTTAATTTTTTGGAGTGTTGTTAGAATAGAAAGAAGATTTATTCCAGTATAAAACTTGGCAGTGTCTGGCACCAGCTGCTATTTCAAGGGTATAGGCATTTGGAGTGATTTCCTTGTAACTCTTCAACTCTTCTAGATACAAGTACCAAAATTCACAATCAAATAGAACAATAACTGAAATTTTCAAAAATGTTGCTAAAAATAGAATTTGTTTCCATGGTTACAAAATTTCCATAGCAACTAGTAAAATCGCTTGTTTTTGAAGATGATTTTCGTTGTTTTAGCATAAGTACCCATACACAATGCAAAATTGTCTACATAGAATGAATTAAATTTCTAAAAATAGAGTCAGTTACCATGGAAACAATAAATATTAAGAAAATCTTGACCCTGGGTTGTTGTTGCCATCTCAAAGTAAAAACAACGTTTTCTTAATTGACAGGAAAAAACAAAATGAAAACATTGTTTTACATCAAATTAAATATAATCTTTTATCCGGTTTCACCCAATATCAGGGCTCATCAGTGCAGCTAGGCCCAATCAACGCATCAACTCAAATTGAAATCGCAAACCTAGTGTAGCTAAAATCGATTTATGGGCGGAGCATTAGTCCAAAAATTAAAACAAATACCACAGTCTCTTAGTATGATAAATGTATTTAAACAGATTACTTGCTTTTTCCTGAAAAGTTTACTCGGTCTTCGAAAAAAAGCCAATTTAATCTTTCTGACTGAAATTTCACAGGGTCGCCAGTAACCGATCGGCAAAAAGCAGGTACCATGTGAAAGCTTGAAGCTTCTTCTTGACAACTATGCAATTTTTAACCATATTTAGGCTGAGGCTCAACGCATAATTAAAGTTAAAGAAGCCACATAAGTTGCAAATCATGGTGCCACAAGGCGTCCGCAACCCTGCGCGACCTCAAAACTGACCCATTTTTAAGTGCTCGGAAAGCTCACAAACCGAAGCTAATTGTTCCAAATCTATGTAAAATATATGTTCAAACCCTTGATGGACATTTTTATGCATTATTCATCAATTTTGAAGTTAACTAAGGCCTAGATAAAGGAAAGTTTGTCGAGGTAGTTTCTGTCAGTTTTCCCCATTGTAATCAAAATTTCTAAACAACCGCTGCGCACTTGCGCCCACCCTACTAGAAGTAGGTACCCTAGAATTTAAGAAACATTTGGTTCTACAAGGAAAAACCAAAGGAACTTTAGGCAAATTTCAGAAGGTGGAGCCATTGCTTGGTTGAAAATAAAATTGAACCAACAACAATGTGGAGATGATATTGCTTTAGATTTGAACTAGCATTGGTGGTTTTTCTTTCCAAAAAGAATTTTAAGTTNTTTTTATATCTATTTTTGTTCATGCTTTCACTCCAATTTAGTTTTTTTAAATGAAGAATATTTTTAGGAAACTTTTAGAACTAGAATGTGGTCCAAAATTAAGTAACTTTTGCTTCTAGGTCTTAAGTTGTGTTTCTTATTAAGCTATGTGCAAAATTTTTGTTTTGTTTAGCTACTGTTTAGTGGTATTATAAGTCTGTAAGGTTTGCCAACATGTCAGTAATTAGAAAAATACTCTTTTAAATTCATAGCTGATCCAAGTGACAATAGAAGAGTTGTGGTACAGAAAATGATATTTATGTCAGATGGAAGAGAAGATATTGAGAAAGATTTAACAGGTAGAAAACCATAAGTCTAAATCATATTCATTGAAAAATACTCAATGTTCAGATGAATGGATAATTTTTATTCCTTGAACAAGTGCTAGTTATTGAGTGTAGTAGAATGCATTCATTAGTAGAAAATTTTCTAGTACCAGTAGTTGATAAGAATGGTGGAAGATTGCAATAATTGTACCAGCTGACTTTGTCCTTGTGAAATAGGTATTAAAAAGTGCAAAGGCTTGTTATTTCCTGCTCCTAGCCCTATTGTAGCAATCATGCCTCTTTTCAAAAATTCCATTATTTAATTAGCTTAAATAAGAACTAAACCATAAGAACTAAACTTTCTTTTAAAAATGTTCAGATTGTTAATATCAAAATGGCAAGAACTTTTGGGGAGCTGTTTTGTATAAAATGGCTGTTTAATGACTTTGGATAGGAGTGATTGATAGCAAATTCCTCCAAGTAATTGAAAGTTGATGTTTTGACTTTTTTCATTTCNCATGATAGTAGCTTTTCAAATGCATGGCTCTATTTTTGCTGTGTCTCTGAACTCAGTAGTTCAAAATAGACTTTAATAAGAACCACTGTCCTCAAATATTAATTCATATTTCGCCTTGGCCCTAGAAAGGGAGCTTCTTTCAGGCAGGTTTTCACTGTAATTAGGTTAGCCCAAGCACATGATCCAAGACAGCTTGGTTTAAAAATAAGTCTAATGGCTTCTTAGATAAGTTAAATATCATTGAACGCAGCAACACATTCAGAAATTACAGGAAAACAGGAAAAGACAATTACTTTCATAGCCACATGATATGTGTTGTGTCTTTGAGTGAAACACACAAATCAAACAAATAGTTTTATTAACTATTTTAGTATATTCACAGGCTCGGTTACACTATAAGAAACGCTGTATGTCTACTATGTCCGTAATGCTCACATTCAACGATTGATTATACTCGAGAACGCTACTGAATTTATACACATGCGATAGAAACTTCTAGAAGGCTACAGAACATTAATTACGTCATATATATATGTTTAGACTATACAAGAGTAGTCCCGAAAGTTCTGGTAACTGCGCCTAGACTATAGGGGAATGACCCGCAGGAATACTCATTCTATTTACAAATCGGATTAGACTTACGTCATTAATATCTCTGTCCATAACAATATGAAAAGATGAAGCATGCAGCAAAACAACCATGAGATGCAATTTGTACCTCAAAGCAAAGTCAGGGGGGCCATTTACAAAGGATATCCAGCAAAAAGAAAAGTTTTGGACCCTCATCTCCCTCTGTCTGGTATTGCCTGTGTTCAGTTACCCCCTCTCCTAGGCATTCACCTATTTCATCCCAAGATGTAGTTAAGTATCTAAATCATCGCAAAACATTGCTGAGCCAAACTGAATAGGTAGCAGCACACCAGCACTATTGATGTCTTTTAGAAGTGATACAGCATAATTTTCTCTTGTTTTAAAATCTAATAATCTCTATCTTTGTTGGTAATATTATATAGGCAACAGTCAAAACTATTTCCAAACTACCTATGTAATCTGGAACGGGTGACATTTTTTGCCCACAACTTCCAACAAAGCTCTTCCCCTTATTGCAGAAATAAAAAGCACTTGCCCTTCAAAAACGTTTTTGGTCACACCCTCTATAAAACTTGCAAAATACTGCAAAGTTATGCTTGTACACCACAGGAAATTATAGTCCAGCCTATTTGCTGTCCAATGCCTGTACACCAAAGCTTAAGAAAAGTATTCTCACACCAGTATGCTGAGTTGTACCTTGTTGATTATTAATTTCTGTGAGCCACCGTTAGTAAATCTGCATGTTTTGCATGTTTGCCACTGCTTATGATCCACCATCCACCTCCATTGCGCTCAACAAGTGTAATTAACTTGTATCCACCTCTGACTCAGAAATATTGCATTGCTATAGAACAATTGACTTCAACTCACTAATCAACACTGCGCTATATTCCACATTATTCATGAACCACACAGCAGCCATGGCCTAGTGGTAATGCACTTGGCTCAGACCAACGTGGTCCGGGGTTTGAGGCCCAGCGCAAACCATTGGTGATGTCAGGAAGGGCATCCAGTCTTAAATGCTCATGCCAGAACTAAAGTCCTCTTAGAGGCACCCAAGGCCCAAGGAATTGGGGGAAATGGAGCTAAAATTGAGTATTCATGAACCACACAGAGGCGTCATGGCACCTGTAGAGTAGGGGGGCCAAATTCAATGATTTTCTGATAAAATTCGAAGCCTTTGCCTTCACCAACAGCTGAAGTCCAAAAATTGTTCAACAAAGAATAACAATTTCCAAAAGGAAATCGGGGCATTGCCCCTTGACTATGATGCCCCTGATCACACCATTCATGAACCACACTATTCATGAAACTGTGTGTATGTGTACTGGAGTTAATGTTTCCTTCATTTTGTTACAGGTGATCTCAGCACATTAAAGAAAGAAACTATCACAATAAAGGAAGGTGTTGAATACCGGCTTAAAATTGTTTTCAAGGTGAAAAGAATATAGCATTGTTCCTGTATCCTGTGTCCTTAAATCCAAGCTCTTTATCCCTATTAGCATGTACAGGACAATTTGAGAAGTGAAGAAATATATGCTGTAGAGTATGAGTATGCTATGGGATATTGCACTTTGCCACATGAAGATATAGCTCTTCTAATTCGTTGTAGGTGCAACATGAAATTGTGTCTGGCCTAAGGTATCACCATGTTGTTTCAAGAAAAGGACTTCGAGGTAGTCTCCTTAGAATTTTTCTGTCTGAATCATGTGTTTTCTCTTTTAATTGTTCAGTAGGCTCAGTAGCACAGCCTCAGTATTTTATACTAAGTTATTTGAAGGGTGGGACTATCAGAGAGGCAGGATCATTTTCAAAAAGTGGTTTTTGAAAGCATGCTTATGTATTCAACAAAAGAATAGTCAGATGTTGTTACTTTATTTTGCAGAATTTTAAAGACATGATAGAATCTTAGCTTTTTTAAAGCACAATATAGCAACTCCTCTTTGGAGCATCAGAAAATCCCCTTTTGGAAAATGGAATAAAAGTTGCTACCATTATTTATCTCTGTCCCTGGAAGGAGATCTGATCCGGCAATCTGGAAATGAAAGACAAACAAGTTATGCTGACCCTTCCCATAGTCAATATTCTATTAGCCATGCCCTTCCTTTTGTTGCCATATTCCTGTAGTACAGTGCTTCTCAATTCTTTTTTGTGAAGCCCCCCTCATAGGAAGAGAAATGAATAGTTTTGAAAAATTAGCTCAAAAGCAATGTTGCTACATATATTGGGATTTCTATTGCCTAGTCAACAATAGATCATGAAATTCTTGTTGCTAGCTCTATGGATTTTTATGGTAAATTTTCAACTTTCAATGCTTGCTATTTCTGCTTAGTTAGGCTGAAATATCAAGCAGTGAACATTGAATCCATCATAAGAGTTCAATGAGCTAGCAACAACCATTTCAATGAAGTCAGGGCATGCAATAGTGTGAGCCAGGTTTTGAGATGGCACACCTTTCCCGTGAAACCCTAAGTTAATCAAACTGATTGATTATTTACATGCATTTTACTTGCATTCTCATTATTTGCTCCACAAGTGGGGTTTTAGGAGAGTAATTTCTCACAATAAACATGGTTGCCACAGCCTGGGAAATTGACAGAATGTCCATTTTCAGAAAGTCAGCAAAAACTTGGAAGAGTGAGGGAAAATTCTTGAAAAAGTTTATAAGTCAGAAAAGACTTGGGGAATTATTTTTGGGGTACTTTAGATAATCAACATCCTTTTAGTAAAATAGGTGTGGTCACAAAAGGCTTGGCTCTTAATGCATGTACCCCAGTAAGGTCATCCTGGGTGATGTTGCCTGTTTGGTCAGGGAAAAGTCAGGGAATTTTGCTTTTCATTTGTTGTGGCAACCATTTCAGGATTTTGTAGAGATCTGGAGTATTTGAGAGGATGGAGTACATGAGAATGTTTGATATATTACTTCTGAGCTGTATTATATGTAGTTTCATGCAATAGGTTCCAGTATTTGTTCACCCACAGATTTTTCTTTTGTTCTCATAGTTGATAAGCAGTCTTTCATGGTTGGAAGTTATGGTCCAAAGGCTGAGTCCCACACATATGTAACACCAGTCGAGGAAGCACCAAAGGGATTGATGGCTCGTGGAGACTACTCTGTTAAGAGCAAATTTTTAGATGATGATAAAAATGTTCATTTGGAGTGGCAGTGGTCATTTGCAATTAAGAAAGACTGGAACTGAGAACTTATTGTAAATTGAACTTAACAAGGTATTACTTAGTAGTGAAAAAGTGCTAATTAATTATTTACAGCAGAAAAATAATGGATGAATGTACACCCAATCACAAAAGTTTTTGTGAATCAGAATTTACTAACTTTCAGAAAGCAATATTTTGACAAAATCTTTTTATAAACATGATTAAGTTGCCAACTAGACTTTGTACTTTATTTCTGTTGCTTTTTCAAGTTTCCCCACTTTTGAATGAGCATCTGGTTCTTGTCTGCAAAAACCATTGTTGCCTTCTCTCCAGTGTCTAATAAAGTGGGAGACTCAAGGAGTAGGGAAAGGAGTCTATCTCTAGAGGTGAAAGTTCAATGTTCCAAAATTCAGTTTCAGTACACTTTGACAAGAGCAAAAAGTTGTAGCGTCTTGTAGAAATGAACATCAAGGCTGTGATCATGCTCACAGCCTTGATGTTCTCCACTCTCAGCAGGAGAACTTCTATCTCTGATAAAAATTAGGAAGTCAATAATTGGTAAGCTTACAATATACTAAGTATGGGGGACTTAGGAAACGTCCCCCTGCCTTTTAATTGGCGTTCAAAAGCATTTGTCTTCTTATGCAAATTTGACATGTGTCTGCATCTTGAGAGAGAAAACTCTGGTTTTTGGGATTTCTTATGCAATCCAAGTAATCATGATGAATTAGTTGTTTTGATGTATAGTCAATCAGTTACACGAATAACCAGCAGCACTGAAATACATTTTGGGATGGGGAACTAGAAAGATGGGAAACTACATTGGCGGATCCAGGGGATTGTGAGCATTGGTCAAGCAATTCTCAGGTGCTCTGTGCAAATGTAAACCTTCATAGAGCAAGGTTGAAGCACTGAACAGTCTTTGAACCAATATTCCAGTTTAAACCAATGAAGCGCCTGTCTTGATAATGACTTACCAGTAGTTGGAGAGTATCTATACAATTTAAAAAGAAAGTGGGAGCAACTGTAGTCCATCTGTTCACACACTTTACACTGTCAAAATGAAATGAACCCATTCACTGTTGAGCAAAACAGATTTTTCCAACGTTATATGGCTTATTCAGTGAAAAATGAAACTCCATTTTCAAGATTGTTCAATCAAGTGAAAGCAAGAATGGAAACTGAAATTCCAATATGTTACAATGCCAATGCATCTTAATATTGATCCGTCTTCAGTAAATTGGCTTGTAATGTCCATTATGATACCTTGGCACGGTTTCACAATTCACTTGAGTGGCTGTCAGGGGTGTAAATTCTGGGGGATGTGCTGGATGTGAGACCCCCCTACAGATAAAAGAGAGCAATTCGCAAGGCAGCTGCATTGTTTTGGCGCATTAGCGTGACTTTTTTGTTTCTAGCGTTGGACTACAGGCATGAGACACCAAAAATGATGGGTCAGCGTAACATACTCGCATTTTGTTTCATAGTTAGAGGATCAGCTAGGATGAAAGATGAAAGCAACGTTCTCCCATGTTCCAGAAGGGCGTTTTTCGACTTTATAAAGGGCGTGATCCTCTAGAGGGTGTGATTCATCTTTCTTCTCTTTCACAGTAGCTACAGGCCTTTCATGTGACATCCTATGATATGGCCTGCATGCTTCAGTTTCCAAAATATTTGGGGCTTACTATTTGTGTTACCTTAGCGTACAGTCAAGTCAATAACTGACAGTCTGACCATAAAATTGTACATGGAGTAAGCACATCTTGTGTCTATGGAGGAAGTGCCTCAAAGTTGCAATATTTATGGGTCTGTAACAAGTCTATGGGCTGTAGAGCTAGATGAATAAGTAAGGTGGGCTCACGCAAAAATTCATGTATTTCAAAACGAGGCAACGTATTATATTCCAAAACGAGGATACTTGACAATAGGCATTGCATTATCCTTCCTTCCTATGTGCCAGGACTGTCGCAGACATCGGCGGTCATGAGCCTCCGATCTTCTCGTCGTTCGGCCACTCTCAGGAACTCGGACTTACTCTTTGCTCCTTTGTTGACCCAGGTGTTCAATCTCTCCAAATACGTGAGTCTATGGCGGCCACGGTCTTTTTTTCTTCGATTCTTCCAGAGTCTGGAAATATTTTGGGACTATACCTTGTAAACCACAGGAGATATGCTCTTTTTAAATATAAAAGTACTCTTTTTGTAGGTAGAAAAAGGCAAACTTAGTTCTCATATGCTTATAGTAAGCATATGAGAATCTTCTCTTGTCTAAATCATTTTGAAAGTACCTAGAAATAGAAGAGACCCACCCCAACTTGAGAAGCAGAAGGGGGCACTGTCTACTGGGTTCCCTCTTCTACATTCCTAGCTTTAGCCCCTCCCTAGTTCGTCTAAAATAATATATTTTTGAATACACAGGTACCAGAGCAGAGATTCAGGTTGCATGTTCACAGCAGAGAAAAAATACTTTCATTTCAGCTATTCATTCCTGTACATTTCATCTTTACCCACTCCAGTCCTGTTTTTACTCCCTCAGCCTCATACACGTTTTTTTATAAGGAAAAAGTTTATAAGAAAATGAGGCTCAAGTGCTCAAAATCTTATGAAAATCACAAGGCTTAATTTCCAGAATTTAGTGTTTTATTGGCCAAAAATCGATATTTCGTCCTTATATTCAAAATGTTAAAGATGAAATTCAAATTCAAGAATATTATATTAATAACGAAAATGTAACCCATTTTAGCCTGTTTTTTCAGTAAAAGCTAAGAAGATTTGAAGAAAATCTCAGGCTCAACTTCGGGAAAATTTAAGAAAATTGAGAATCATGCAAAATTATGGGTTTCTTATAAAAAACGTATAACATTGAAAACAATAGCAACAACAACTAAGATTAGCCTAATTTTCCTGATTTCTTGATGTCATCTTGTTTAATATCTAACTATCCCATGAGCCCTCCTACGTATTAATTTAGAACTGCTCTCTCTAAGTCGTCACTGCTCTCTCTAAGTCGTCCTTTCTGTACACATGCCGAGAAAGGAAAGCTGTCTCTTTCTTATTGTTTGGACGAGTTTCTTTGTCACGCCTGCGCGTCGAAGGACTTTTCGTTTTTTACTTTTTCAGTCCAGGAAATACGCAAAATCCTTCGCAGGAACCACATCTCGGCAGCTTCAATTCTTCTTTCGATGTCCTTATCTAAAGTCCAGCTTTCACAACCATAAAGAAGAATGGACCACACATATGTTGTCGTTAGTCTTATTTTCGTTCCAATGGAAATACTTCTGTTTTTGAAGATGGCTCTCATTCTATTAAAAGCTTCCTTTGCCATTGAAATTCTAATTTTGACCTCTTTCAGACACTTTCCGTTGAAGGACAGGGTGTACCCTAAGTATTTGAAGGATTCTACTTGTTTGATGTCATCCCCTTTGCTAGTCAAACGGCATGGTTTGCTTGATTTTTTGGTTGTCACCATGCACTCTGCCTTTTTCGTATTTAAATCTAAGCCCATGTCTTGACTGGCTGCGGCGACCACATCAAGAGTTTCTTGTAAAGCTGTCTGTGACTCAGCCAGTGGCGTAGCTACGATTTGGCAGTGAAGGGGCGAAACCCGGACAAATTCCGACGAAATTTAGGGATGTTGTGTTGACAAGTTTTCTGACAAACACCTTTGAAGTTCGGTTGTTGCCCCCATTTATACGTCGTATCAAAGGGTCGTTTTTTGTTCATGAATTTGTATACTTCTCTACTATTAGCAATTTTCACGAGAGGTGGAATCTACACAAAGCACTACCTGAGGTGTTTTCTCTCATATAAAAACAGGCCCTAAGGTTTAAACTTGAAAAATATATTTGTTGACAAACTTTTTCACGTGTTTAACTTTCCGACAAATTTTCCGACAAATTTCCGACAAGCAGCTGGAAAAGGTTGGTGGGGGGCAGCCGCCCCCCTGCCCCCCCTCTAGCTACACCCCTGGACTCAGCTATCAGCACTGTGTCGTCAGCGTATCGAAGGTTATTCAAATTTGCGCCCCTATAGTGGTACCTTCTTTGTCTATTGCATTATCATTCAAACTAAACAGAGGCTAGCTCCCAGTTTGAAACTTACATAAAATAACTTCTATACTTTCATCTAAACGCTGGATATTGCCCTGCGATAGTATTTCAAAACAAGACCATGTGTTCTATTCCAAAACGAGGCTACTTGACAATGGGCATTATTATTCAAACTGGAAAGAGGCTAGTTCCCAGTTTGAAACTTACATCGAAGGTCAGGGGCGTAACATCTATACTTTCATCTAAACACTAGATATTGCCCTCCGATAGTTACATCTATACGTCGATAATAGATTGAAAAGAATGCCATTCCAGCAGTAGTAAACGGTAGATAAAATGTCGTCTTTGCAACTATAAAAAATCTCAATTGATGCCAAGTTGTGTTTATGCCAATTATAAGTAACGGCGGAGATGAACTAACCCATTTGCCTGAAGCTCCTAACGCTACTGAAAATGGAGGCACACAAGTCCCCTATGGCATTTCACAACACAAGACTATTGCAGAAGAGGAAAGGAGAATGATGGGGGCCTGGGGGCTTGCTCCAGAAAAGTTTTTCAGAGCTACTCCCTCTAGAACGTGAGAAAAAGCCCTTTTGGAACATGGTATGAAGGTTGCTATCACAATCGACATCTGTTCCCAGAGCAAAAACTAATGCTTTAGCTTGAAAACGAAATACATAGAAGTTACGATGGCTCTTGCTTTTACTGTCGTATAGTCCAACGCTAGAAGCAAGATCTCACGCTAGTGCGCCGAAAGGATAGTCTACGCCAGAATATACACTGAAATTCCGATTTGGCAAGGAATTATTTCCCTGCAAAGAGGTTCAATTGCCCTGCAAATTGAGCGGTTTTATCTTTTCGGGAAGGGAGGGTTTCACACAATTATTACCCCTGAAGAAGATTGAAAAGTAGCTTCTTTTGAAAGATGGCTTAATGTTATGGCAAAGGTGAACATAAAGGAAGCTGTTGGAAGAACTTCTCTTTAGAGGAAGTCTCATGGTGATATTGATTATTCTAGGAGCATGAATGAAAATCTTATAGTCTTGTCAGCTGTTGCTCTGAATCAGTGTTTGCTTGGAATAACTAGGGGGCTCTAGCCCCCCAAATAAGAAAAATATCACTAGGGGCTGAGCCCCCCTAAGCCCCCAGCTCTACAACCCTGGTAACAAGTTCAAATCATACTCTAAGTTTTCACGAATGATTCACAGTCTTCCGATTGATATAGCATATCTGAAAAGCTTTGAATTTTCTGACTGTCTTTAGATTTTCCGACTGGATACATATGCTCTAAAACATGGGTGTCAAACTCTGGCCCGCGGGCCACATTTGGCCCGCAGTGTGATTTCATTTGGCCCTTGAGGCAATATCAATTTAACATTAGAGCTGGCCCGCTGGTATTATAAAGCGGTGGAGCTGCTTTAAAGCTTGAACGTTTGATTGACTTTGTTATTGTTATTTTATTTTCAAATTCATTATTAGCCTGTGAAAGAGTTTATATTAAAATACCTC
The DNA here is from genome assembly GCA_900291935.2 of Cassiopea xamachana. Classification (NCBI taxonomy): domain Eukaryota; kingdom Metazoa; phylum Cnidaria; class Scyphozoa; order Rhizostomeae; family Cassiopeidae; genus Cassiopea; species Cassiopea xamachana. The sequence goes on from OLMO02000286.1 coordinate 11,512,937, forward strand.
AGAATTTTATCTCGATTTCTTCAAGATATATAAGTCTTGCTTGTTCAGTATTCATTGCAAAATTGATTTGGGTACCTATTAAAAGGATACTTTATTCAACCTTGGCCCGCGGCTTCAGTTCAGTTTTAAATTTTGGCCCACTCTATATTTGAGCTTGACACCCCTGCTCTAAAAGAATGCTGTCTTTTTCTTCACATATACGCACGTGAACAATGTAGCACCCATTTCTTTGTTGTTACTTAGGTTACTAGCTAACCAATGGTGTAGAAGTAAGTTGATAGCTAGGGGAGCGCTTTTCCTTCGATACTTTTTATAAGAAACAAAGAACTGGTCCGTCCACCTAGTTATATATGAAGTTCAGGAAGTGGTCCGGAAAGAAAGCGTTTTTAATGTTGAAATGACAAGCAGGGACATCCCCCTTTGATTGGAGAGTGTAAGGTAGTATTTACCTGAATTCACCTGATTAGTAAGCTGTTCTAATGTCACCAATCTTTATTTTTTCAAATGTCTTAAAGCAATGTTCTTCGGATATTTACATACGGTAGAGACAGGAGGGTAAGCATGGCTATCGAAGACTTTCAATGTGGTAGGCATTTTCTAGTTGTTCGGAAAACATTGCTCATTTTCCCCCAAGATTGTCGATATAATTTGAGTGTCTTGGGGAATCGAGAATTTATACTGAATAACT
>OLMO02000286.1:11521058-11539979 GCA_900291935.2 Cassiopea xamachana
ATATATATATATATATATATATATATATATATATATATATATATATATATATATAATAGTAATGATCCTCATTATATCATTTTCTAATCCTTTTTAGCCTGTTGCTGCTGGCAGTGGCATACCACAAATCAAATGTTACCTCAACGGTGTCAAAATTCCACATGTTGTTCGCATTAAGGTCAGCTGCGCCCATAATCATCATTTTACAATTTTACTCTTTCATTAAGAATTATCCAACTGTTATTTCTTTCTTCACGCTTACCAACCCTGTACTATTACTTTGTTATGAGACACGTCATTTTGTGTCCTGAGTTTAACTCTTTTTCTCTTCAGCATTATTACATATTTGTATTCGTTAAAATTTCTTTGCCCTCCATCTATTGATCATTTAATGCGCTCTATCAGCTGCATTGTTTATGGACCAGTTCTGTTAATTCTCCATAGCATTGGTTTGGTAGCCTGTAGACCCTATAGATTTTGTATTATTTTGATGGATGATAAATAGGAGGAACTGATTTCCCATTACTCTGAATCCCATATTAGGCGGAAAGGTCACAATAAGCGGGGGTCTAGCAAATTTCTACACTTAATTATCGGGGGTTTCAAATTAAGGGGGATGCAGTGTGAAGATGCGGAATCTAGTCAAATAAGGGGGATTTATGTGTGGAGATGCGTGCATATAGGATGTAATGTCTAGACATTTCTGTTCTTATGAAGTGCTAACATCAGCTGAAAACAGCAAAGTATAAGACAGAATGGCCTTCGAAAAAACGATCTACTCCCATTTTAAGTAACTCCAAAATTGCTAAAATTAATAAACGGGGGTCAAAATAATAAGCGGGGGTATTCAACTTTGCTAAAATTAATAATTGCCCCCATTCATTATGGGTTTTAGAGTAGTTTGTTGATTGGTCGTCCGATGTCAAAATGGCAAAGTGATTGAATATTTTGTCGCCGTATTTTCTCAACCCATCCATCATTGCTTTGCTGATCGAGCAAGAGAGTGAAATACCACAAAAATCTCTGCATGAAAAGCCAGAATCATAGGGAAGGTCCAGTCGTGTAGGAAAGGGGGAGCTCGAGGGGCATAGTATATTCTAAAGACAAGATGCTTCACTAAATGTGTTTGAGAAATTGTTGGTTGACAAGATTTAAATAATCAAAGACGCTTTCTTACTAGACAACTTCCTCAGTTTCTTCTATATATATGAGAAACTGGGAAATGGACCAAGTTCTTAATTTCTTATAGAAATACTGTAAAATCTCGAATATAAGCCCCCCCGAATATAAGCACCCCTGAATATAGGCCCCATGTAAGCTAACCTAAATATTCTTCCAAATACAAACCCCTCCAAATATAAGCCCTGGGCTTACATTTAGGATTCTGTGTGTATACTTAGGGTAATGAATGAGCATGGACAGAGCATATGTAGTCTCTGTATTTACGTAAGCCCACCAAAAGTGCTTGCGAACCTCTATAAGCCCAGGGCTTATATTCGGGATTTTTGTGATATGTTTACGAAAGCGCCCCCCCTGGCTAACAATTTACTTCTGCACCACTGGGAAGGTGAAAGCACTACTAACTCTTTGCTTCATAGCAATCAATGCGTATCATGTGAGCACTTGATTAGGTATTGATAAAATGATGATAGGCAATCAACTTCATTGATTATTGATTCTCTAGACCCTTGCCGCAAAAGTTGTTGGGGTTGTTTTCTCAGTTGCTGGAGGTTTGGCATGTGGCAAAGAAGGGCCTATGATTCACTCTGGTGCCATTATAGCTGCAGGCGTGTCCCAGGGCCGGTCAACTACGTTCAACAGAGATTTTCACATGTTTGAAATGTTTAGAAGCGACCATGAGAAAAGAGATTTCGTGGCAGGTGGGGCAGCTGCTGGAGTATCTGCCGCATTTGGTGCGCCAGTTGGTATGTCTTTTGTTTTCTATATTTCATTTTTCTACATTGGCTGAAATCTATAGATTGTGCCATTGTTTTATGAAGGGGGTTCCGAAGTGTAGTAGCTAGACCTTTTGTAATCGATTCATTTCATTATCATTTTTCTTTCAAATACCGAGGGTGGCCCTTAGCCAGAGCTGATCTACAATTTCTGCAATTACAATTTGTACAATTAATGTGATGATCGCACAACCTTGGTGCTGTAGACCACACGAGGATGCATATTGGAAAAAACATTATAGCGGTCTTTTCAAAGTATTACTCGAGTCGAGATGAAAGATTTTAAGTAGAACTGGTATTGTGTTGTAGTTTATGAACTTCCTTGCGGATGATAAGCTATGTACTTGAAAGATACTGCTCAGAGGCTCAAAGGCTAAAAGTTTTAGCTCTGTTTTCTTTGTCAAGAATCTTGTTTCAAACAGCAATTGCTTTACAAAACACAGACATCTTTATGCATTTCTTGTCGCCATAAGTTCTCCTCTTAGATTTAAGTGGTTAGTCCTTATTGTTTGTTCTCATTTCCATCTTTAATCGCATTTTGTTTACCTTGTTCAGTCCAATGTGTTTACTTTACATTGTCATTTTTCTTTTAATAAGGGGGAGTGCTTTTCAGTCTTGAAGAGGGTGCAAGTTTCTGGAACCAAGCTCTTACATGGCGCATGTTCTTTGCTTCAATGGTATCAACATTCACTCTCAACGTCTTATTGTCAATTTATCATGGACATGCTGGAGATCTAAGTTTCCCTGGATTGATCAATTTTGGAGTTTTCTCTGTAAGCTTACCTATATTTAATAACTGTTGTGTATTGAGCCAAAATATGTTATCTAGAATGAACGTATGCTTGTTTATACGATGTAAGGGATCAATCATTTATAACTGTCGATACTGGGGCGGGTTAGAAATTTTAAGATTTTCACATGTTTTATACCCCTTTCATTTTTGCCTAACAAGGTTCATACTCCACCGAAATATAAGTAAAATACATCATATAAGGCTCATACTGCACCTGGAAAACCTGGAAATCCTGGAAAATAGGCCATTTTAACGAAAAGCCAGGGAAAACCTGAAATAGTCAGGGGAATTTGTGTAATTTTTATTGAAGTCAGAGAAAAGTCAGGGAAAACAGATTATTTAGTTCACATACTATTTTCATTCTCTTGCATTGTTGTCCGCAAAGTGGCTGCTCAATTTTATTACGTTGCATATTACTATGGCAAATATATGTACATTACCTACCTCTTAGGCTTCATTTTTTAACCTATTTTTATAAATATGTGAAATTGGGATCAGGGAAAAAGTGGGTGTTTTTGACTATTATTCAGGGAAAGGTCAAGGAATAGTCATGGAATTTTTATTGAAGCATTGGGTATGCACCTTGTCATACTTGAAGCGGCTGTCTACAGATTAGGTTTTTGATATAAGTTTTCTGAATGCATTTCATTGTATACGATGTATTCCTTCCTTCCTATGTGCCAGGACTGTCGCAGACATCGGCGGTCATGAGCCTCCAATCTTCTCGTCGTTCGGCCACTCTCAGGAACTCGGACTTGCTCTTTGCTCCTTTGTTGACCCAGGTGTTCAAACTCTCCAAATACGTGAGTCTCTGGCGGCCACGGTCTCTTTTTCCTTCGATTCTTCCGGTAAGAACTGCTCTCTCTAAGTCGTCCTTTCTGTACACATGCCCGAGAAAGGATAGCTGTCTCTTTCTTATTGTTTGGACGAGTTTCTTTTTCACGCCTGTGCTTCGAAGGACTTCTCCGTTTTTGACTTTTTCAGTCCAGGAAATACGCAAAATCCTTCGCAGGAACCACATCTCGGCAGCTTCAATTCTTCTTTCGATGTCTTTATCTAAAGTCCAGCTTTCACATCCATAAAGAAGAATGGACCACACATATGTTGTCGTTAGTCTTATTTACGATGTAGAATGCTCATCATTTAGTTGATTTTCTCCAACAATTTTTATTAGAAGATTTTATGCCTTTCACCAACCCTCGAAAAAGTATTCATGCCCTCTCCAAGTCTAGCCGCCCCGATACCCAGAGTTGTCAATGACTGACCCCTTAGTTTTTCCTGTCAGACACAAATTGTAAGTGGAGAAGAAAATTTGAAAATACGTCATTGAAGGAGGAAAATATGAATTGTTTCTGAAGCAGTGGTATAGCGTGACCTCTTCGACTGTGTATTCTATCATAAGTTTCTAGAAGTTTTTTGGGTGTGGCTGGGTGTGGCTCCTTGAACCTGAGCATAAATATGGCAAAACAAGTTGTTTAGTAAAAATCCCATTTTGAAGATTGTTTTATCGGATAACAGGAAGTACACATCACAGCGGAAGTAGTAGAAAATGATTTTTTGAAAAATATGAACTGAACAGTACACCCATGTTTCGAACTTTAAAAGACCAATGAATTTGAAAAGTCGAGGGAGCTGTTTGAAATCTATTAGGATTCACCACTTAAACAAAAATACACATTACAGTGCCCTTCCTAACCAAGGCGAGAGATTCATATGGTGAATTAATTGGCCTAAGGCGCCTTAGGTCAGAGAGATTAATGAATGACTTACCTTTCACTGGTCTTCACAACTGCTACTACCAGAAAATGGCACACAGGTGCAATTATAGATTGTTTACTGAAAAACGTATAACCACGGAACTCTCTTAATTCTTCCATAAGTACTTTTCCATCCTTTTCGACAACAGGCATGATCGTTTTCATAAACTTGGAAGTGAGACTACGGCTGCGAGCGACTGTTGCTCAATCACTAACCGAGGCTGTACGCAGGGAAAATTTCTGCATCCAATCCCATTGTCTTCGCAGATTAATGAGGAATTTATTGATTAAAATGGAGCATTTTAATCAGTTGAACACCGTCCAGGGTATTCACTGCGTATTCGTGACAGATTTAAGTTGAACATGAAGTTCTTCTTTCCCTCTTACGGCCTCGCAGCTTCAGCGTTCACTATATTGGGGTTTAGAAGAGCTAAAAGGTTGAAAGGGAACTACATTTGCCATTTCAATGACCATTAGCATTTCAGCTTCTTATTTTTTCCCTAAAATTGTAGGGTATTCAGTGAATACCTTGAATACCCTGACGCTATGCCACTGTCCTGAAGTCCCCTGAATTATTACAGAAGGTTTTGAAATTATATTGATAATAAAGGCATCTGGAATGCTACTTCTTTAAATGCACTTTTCGCGTAGTATAAAAAAGATTGCCTTGGTTGCAGATATTATTTACTTGAAATGTTTTGAAATGCCTAAGCGTAGCTTGTTGAAATAGCTGATTGATTAATTGATTGATTGATTGGTTAATTAATTAATTGATGGATTGATTAATTGATTGATTGATTGATTGATTGATTGATTGATTGATTGACTACCTAATAGATTGATTGTGTGAATGACTGATTTATAATTGCTTTTAGATACATAGTTTTGGATTCGTTTTGCCAAACCCTCTTAAGAAAAATGCCTTGCCAGCAATTACTGAAGTTATATCTTTGCTTTGTAGACAAAGTGATCAAAAGGAGTTGCTCAACACGGACAACTTATGTTTAGGTCGTTTTGACGGGTGATCCTTTCTGAAGTGTGTTTTTTTATATTTTTAGGGAGAATATTATGGATATGAAATTCCGTTATTCATGATCATGGGTATTATAGGTTGGTACACGTGATTACTTTCTTGAATTTATTGCTCAACTGTATGATTTCATTAGTATTGCCATCAATGGGTATTGCCATCAATGGGAGCAGTGATGCCTGGACTCTGGACTTGCTATTTTTGAATGTTTTTTTACATCGGTGTAAAAAGTAAAAGAATATCCATACATATGTAATATGCAATCATTCTTTTAAAATTCGATACGGGTGAATAAAAGCTAGGTGATAGGTCGCGACTGGTCCGTGGGCTGTAGTTTGGACAACCCTGTTTTAGAGTGATGTGACTGAGACCCAGATAGGATTGTTGCTTTGATGTGATTGCTTGTATATCCTTTATGCTGATTTGAATCAATCTTTTTTAAATAGGAAAAATGAAACTTTTATGTTTCATTTTTTCTTCATCTTATAGTTTGGCTCGGGCATTTTTTAAATACTGCTTTGGAACGATGCATCTTAGGCTTTAATGGTCCATGTCCTCCACTGTCTTCAATTGCCATTGCCTTTGTACCACAAATATCAGTCGTGACTAGTCGTAGATGGTTGAGGAAGTTTTGCGATACCTATGGGGCTAAAGCACCACTCTTGACAGTTATGCCTTAAAGGCTCTCCGTGTTATACTCTCCTCTCAATCATCACGTGTTTTGTTAGTTGTTTTGTTCATAAGTGTGATCAGATAGTGAAAAGTTTTTCTTGAAATTTCAGGTGGACTTCTTGGTGCTATATTTAATGCAATCAATCATCATTTGTCGATTTTCAGAGCGAAGTAAGGTTCATTTTCTGGATTTTGCTATGATTCATTGTTAATATGAAAATTTGATCACCTTATCTACCAGCACAGTCAGGTAGCAATTGTTGAGTAGCATTGAAGCTTAGTAGTCACTCGAGAGCCTTCATTCGTCAATTTTTTGATTAGTTGGGTTCTGAAGTGCGAGCATCCTTTCAGACAAGGGTTCTGTGGAGTAGGGGACTTGGGGGACCTGACCCCCTTGTTAAATTTATGAGAGTTTTTGAGTGCTCAGTCCCCCTTTATCGAGCACGTATTAGGCGGGCTAAGTGCTTAACTGTGCATTTGCCAATAGGCCTCTTAGAGGTACTTTGTGTCTGCGAGTGCAGATCTGAGTGCTTGCAAAAAAATAGAATTTAATAGATTGCCAGATGCAGATTTGGATGAAGAGTGTCTGTAGAAATTTGAAGTGTGACAGTTTTTGCCTGCGAGAGGAGCTCAGGTGCTCACGCAGATTAATTAGTTCTGTTTGCCAAAGGAGGAGAGGGGGAATGTTTGCTCCTATCAATAGATGAGGAATGCTACAACCCTATGTTAGTTTTTTCTTACAACACTGTTCCCCTCTTTACAGTTTTAGGAAGGCTCCGCTGCTTTTAGGTGATTCATCATTGTACAATCATTCCTTATTGATGTTAGGTAACCTAATAATTACAGGTCAAGTGCCAGAGAGCATTTCCAGCAAACGTTTTCAAAGACTACACCTGACCTTCAGAAATCACTGACGCTCTCTTGTGACACCAGTAATGACCTCTAGTCTCCCATGATTATTAATAACAATTATTTTCTTAACTGTAGATTTATTAAACAAAGACCATTGCGAGTTATTGAAGCTCTTATAGTGGGGATGATCTCATCAGTTGTTGCTTTCAATTTGATTTACTTCAAACCTGATTGCGCTCCATTTGGGAACAACAATGCCACTGATGTACTTCAGGTAAGGCAAACATCGCAGTAGCACTACTGACATGTTACATTCCACGCATTCATTTTTAGACTTCGTGGAGCATTAAATCTCCTGATGTGATACCTTGCTGCATTCGATGATTACTAAGATCTGCATTCGGGAGCTATTTTGTTTTGCATTCGGTTGTTTTAGATATGTGGTAAACATATCAAAAGCAGTCTAGGAAAAGCCCAAAGGGATGATTCAAGAAGTACATACACTCAATTTCATCGGTTTTTTGACCTCCTCCCCTCGTATGCTTTCTTACGTTTTCAAGTTACCCCCTCCCTCTGATTATACGTAGTCTCAAGTCATCACACCCCCGCATAGACATTTGTATTTATTTAGTATGCTTCGCAAGTAATTACCATTTGACAATTACATTAGCGTACGTACATTCTTTGATGAGCCCCTTTCCCCTTGTACGTTTTCGTGCACTTTTTTAGGTACCCCCTCCTCCCCCCAGAACCTACGTACTTTTTGAGTGGCCCCAAACAGTATTATCCATTTAGCTTCATTTTTTTAATTATCTTATTTTATATATTTTCTTCACTTTCTGTAAGGTTTAACTTTTATTTGTGCTTATATTTTTATTGTACTTACAGGTATATGGCAATTAGTTTTTATATAGTCGCAGGGCAGTTTGTACATCTGACTTTTGTAACTTTACTCTGTTTAAAGAATTTAAAATGAAATGAATCAAATGAATCCTTATGACCGAAAGCGTGGGAAGTGTGTTATATGAAACATCATACAAGATGATGATGATGATGATGATGATGATGCTGATGATGATAATGATGAAACATCATCATCATCATCATCATCATCATGATCATCATCATCATCATCATCATCATCATCATCATCATCATCATGATGATTAGGTATTCACTGCTACAGAAGCTCTTTGTAAAAGTATCATTAAAATGTTGAGACATTGCCTCTAGGTCAAACAATAGAATGTACGCTAACTAGCAATATTTGCCTGGCTGCAGTCATAGGCATCAATCATACTTCGATATTTAGAAATTGATTGCAAATTTTGTCTACAGTTTTTATGTCAAGATGGAGAATACAGCTCAATGGGATCGCTTGCGTTTAGCACACCTGAACATTCTGTTAAAAGTCTCTTTCATTCCCCAAGAGGTGAGTCTGACTGTCGCTATGCTAGAGAGAGTTTTTTTCCTTTAATTCCTACCCTGGAAAGTCAGGTTGTTTAGAAATGAATGGATGGTACAGTCAGGCACGCAACTAGGAATTTTCGAGGGCAGGGATCCAATCCACTGAAACATTTCAAAGCGGATACTGCCTTCATATACCGTTTTCCAGATTCATAATTGGAGAAGATACTGTGTAGAGGTTTACTGATAACATTGCTCTGAAGGCGAATAATTGGTATTGCTATTTCTTATCACGATAGAGAGGGGAAAATAGAGAGATGAGTGCGAAGCCCCAGGAAATTTTTTGGAACCATGTGCCTTTTCCAAGTTAGGGAAGCTCCCTTTTTGAATAGAGGGGACACTACATAAAAGGGCACTTTCGTTCTTTTCTGAAAAGGGCAAGGGTCTAGACCCCCAGAACCCCTCCCCTAGTTTCACACCTGGGTACAGTCGTCATGCTCACGTCTTTCTATTTTCCTTCATTGTTTTTGCTGGAACTATGCTTATTGATTTAGATGAAATTACAACAGACATCAGGTGGAAGACTTGGTTATGAAATTTAAGAGCTGGAAGTGAAGCTTAAGTAGAAAAACTTTCCTCTTGTCTAGTGCAATATAATTCAGGCTTCGTGCAAGTTTTGTACTGCTTGAAAAATGCTGGAATTTGAAATGTCTTTTCAAGGGCTCTTAAAACTCCTTGAAAATGAGAATTTTACCTTGAAAATTGATCAAACTCCTTTACATGTTTAATTTTTACTTCGTTCACAGCAATAAACAACACAAAAAATAATTTTAAAAATATCCGAATGAAGGTTTAAAGAAAATCGTACAAGAAAACTCGTGATTTGCCAAGAAATGTCTCGTTTTCATTATTTTGGGCTTCCTGTTTATTCAATGTCTATTAATTTGAAGCTACTTGAAATTGTTTATTTTAGTCCTTGAATAGTCCTTGGAAACTCCTTTATGCATGGCTACATTTGAAAAATACTCTCAGCAGTGGCTAAACGCAGTTTAGAACACCTTATTTTAAAAACTAAGGGCCCGCGACCAAAAAGGCTCCTTACAAAATTCTTTGTATTATGTGCTTTCTAGTCATACTGTATTTCAAGGCTTCCTAATGCTGGGTTCACACTTAAAATTTTGTCTATAGATTCGGAAAGTCATCGTCAAAACGAAGACTATCGGCAAGTGCACACAAAGACGCTGCGTGCGAAGAAAGTCATTGACTCATTTGTAGATGAAGTAGAACATGTTCTACTTCTCGTAGACTTTTGTCGATAGATCGATAGCATTTCATTTTCGTTGGTCTGCTCCCTTGTTTATCAATATCTAAGCACAGATAAATGTATAAAGAATCTCTTTTTCCATGTTTAATTCATTAGGTACAGCGTGCAAATAGTTTTCCAACACTAGTTTCTGTAGTTTCTAGTTCTGTCCGACTTCCTGCTTTTTGTCGATGACTTTATTTATAGACAAAAATCTATAGTGTGAAGTTAGCATAAGGCCATCCCAAAGCACTTACCAATCATTGTTGCTAACACAACACAGGATTCATTCATCCGCTTTTGTTTATTCGCTACACAAGGGACATTTAAAGGCTCCATCACAACGGCCTCATCGTACTTAATTCGTAAGGGCCCCAATTGTCTCCGTTACTGACTTTAAACATATTTTTGTATTATAAGGTTGGTTGTATTTGCAGACGCTTCTTCTGTTCTTTGTGATAGATAACATAGTTGATTCTTCCACACTTTAGCTCTACATGTTTATCAATCTCATTGTAGGAAACTATAAAACCATGACAGTGTTTTTGTTCGCCGCTTGCTATTTCTTACTTGCCACGTGGACATATGGACTGTACGTCCCCAGTGGATTGTTTGTGCCAGTAATTCTCTGTGGAGCAGCTTGGGGACGAATGTTCGGTGATTGTGTTTATGAGCTATTTCCCAGGGGAACATGGTCTGCACCTGGTACTTATGCATTGATTGGCTCGGCTGCCATGCTTGGTAAGTAGGCTTAGCTGCAGTGAATTCGATTAGCGCACACGGCACGATTTTTGTCGCTGGCAATAGAGATCTTGTCTTTGTCGTCAGCGATGAAAAAGACTTTCTACCATATTTGATATTGAAGATCGTCGTCAGCGACAAAAATTTTTTATATGTGTTTCCCGCACGCAGCAAGTTTTCGTCGCCAGCGACAAAAAACTTCGTCCTCAGCGACGAAAATAGTGCTGTGTGCGCTAGGCTTTAGCAAGTGGAGAGTTCACCTCCTGCCTTAGTTGTACCTCATCCTTTTCATTCGCTAGCTTGGAGTTTCATTGACTTCAAAATGTTTCAATAGAATTTCATATGTCTAGGAAGTCTGGTTTTTGGTTTGGGACCGAGACTTAGCGGCTGGGCCAGCCACCACAGACGGAGGGGGGGGGAATTTATGGAGTAACGCCCTATACTAATCACCAGCCCATGCCTGAAGAGACGCGCGATCGCAGGTGTACGTGTCCACACAGGTGCAACATCCCAAGCACGAGCGAAAAATCTGCAACTTCACTAATAACCGTGAAATCGCACATGCCAAATACGAACTTTATTGTCGCAACTGTAACACTATTGACTGTCACCTTTTGCTTTCATAACTCTGCTTTATCCTGTTTTATCCTAAATGAGACAGTTGACATGCTTCAGCAACACAAAACTCTGTATTATAGGTACATAAATCTTGGATCGCACGTGCAATTCCAAATAAGTAAGAACAATCGCTCGTGCAGACAAGGGACACGTGCAAACTGATGCTTTTTCGCTGCTTTCTTCTGGGCATGGACTGAAGCACGCCCTTCGATACCTGCTTCTTTGCAACAAAGTGACCATTTTACTATTTCGGTACAACGGCGTGCAAACCCTACCATTTTTCCCCGAATTTGGACGACTTAGAAAATCAATCTTGGAAAGAACTGGAGAGGCATGTCCTCCAGCACCCCCACCCTCGTAGTGCGCCGGCACTGCGCTGAATGTAGCATTGCAAGCCATACAGGGTTGCCTTTTATATGACATGTGAAATCATTTGACTATAGGTGGTGTAATGCGAATGACAATCAGTTTATGCGTTATTGTCATGGAAGCAACTGGTGATATCACATACGGTCTTCCTTTAATGTTGGCAATTCTAATTGCTAAATGGGTTGGAGATTTTTTTAATGAGGTACGATTTCTTTTATATACCCTATAGAATAAACACCGCTTACGGCATTTACTGTAGTATGTTTCCAGAATCAATTCGATGGTTTCCATTTGTCTTCATCTAAATCGTAGTATGCGCTTGATTTGCGCTTTCTCGAACTCCAGAGGGAAGCCTAAAATTGTTCAAGATGGCGAAATCGAGATGCTATAGACCAGAGCAGCAAGAACAGGGTTGCCACCAATTCAAGGACATCAGGGGAAATCAGGGAATTTATGTTCAATGAGGGAAAATCAGGGGGAAAGGGAAGGTTTTTCAACAAATTAGGGAAGTTTTCACTCTCCTATTATTTCATTTCACAAAAATGACTTTCCCCATACTCAATCACACATCCAGTTGAGTGTGGCAATCCTTATGAGACACAGTTTTGTGCTTCATGAAATCAAAACTTTGAATGACCAAAAATTAGGCCAAGTCTCTCCCAAAGAGATTATAAAATCCTAATCAAGGGTTAGAAGAATATCAGGGAATATCAGGAGAAAATGAGCAGGGTTTCGTTGAAAATATCAGGGGAAATCATGGAAATTTTTCCTGAAATTCTAATAGCAATCCAGAAGAGGGACGAATGCCAACTTTCGTTGTTTTACTTGTTTTTTTTGAATGAAAGATGAATTTGATCTAAAGTAATATTATTAATGCTGCTCCATTTGTTGTTGTTCTCTTTAGGGTATTTACGACATTCATATAAAGCTTGCAGGTGTCCCATTTTTGGATTGGGAGACACCACAGATGGCATCGCACATTCCAATAAGGTATGCTTATATTGGTTCATATATTTCTTCAAGCATTCGTCTAACCCTAACCCTTACCCCCCCCCTTAATAAGCCCCAATTTTCAAGCAAAAATTGTTAATAGGCCCCCCTCTCCAGTAGAACCCCTCTCTTGTAAAGTAATTGATTGAATGGGCTCTTAGGAAGTGGAGAACGCTGCCATATGAGATCACATGTATAAAATAAGGCCCATGTACAGAACTACTTGTGAGTCTTAGAACCCTAGAGAATACTGATCCTTTGGTAGGATCAGTGGCGTAGAAAAGGCACTTAGGCGCCCTAGGAATTCAGTAAAATTTGAGTCCCACCTTAAGTTTTGACTACAGATAGAACAAAACAACTTGTGTCTTGAAAACCTCTGAGGGATCCCTTCATGACCTCAAAAGCTTGGGGGTCCTTAGGAATTGTCCCAACCCCAACTTATGTTGATTACACCACTGTTAGGAATCCAACAGGAAAAATCTCCTTAGAAGATATTCCAGTATTACTAACTGATCCTGATGATAAGGTGGTGCTGTCTCCTCTATTTGTTTATCTATTGAGAGAGCTCCTCCTTACAGGAAATTCCCTGCGTACAAAATTCCCATAAATTTTGTGTTATTTTGTTAGCCAGTATTTCCAAGTGTATTTTGTGATTTCGTTGTATGTTGTAAGTAAGTTTAGCGGCATTTTGTATGTAGTGGAATTTTTAGATAGCAATGAAATGGACTGAACTGAACTGATTAGTATGAAGATGCAACCATTACAGTTTCCTAATGTGAAGAAACTTTTCAGGTTGTTAGCACCAAGTATATAATGAAAGCAATGCAGAAGGAATGCAAAAGACCATTTGTATAACATTTTTAGTGTTTACATTAGTTGTATTTTGATGTATGTTTTTTGTATTAATTATTGAAACCTCTATGCTATAAGAATCTTGTTTGTGTTCCATTTCAGAGATGTAATGAGGAAGCCTGTCGTGTGCTTTCACACTGAGGAAAGGGTAAGCGTTAAAATCACATACTTCTACATCCATGTCTAAGAAATCTGACGTCCTTATGGTTGGGGGGGGGGGCTTCGGGGCACGGAGTCATGACTAGCATGACTCGTATGAAGCTGTAAGAAACTCTGTCTTGTTGCAAGAGATCTAGCATCTCTTTGACCGTTGTGTTTTCTGTGAAATCTTTTTAGCTATAGTTGGTCAAACATGTGAAAACGCTCTCCCTCTAAAGGAAAGTATCTAGTCATACTTCTGCCTGGGATGCAGTTGGAGCGTTACTAAAAATACTCACCTGCCTTTCTTCTAAATTAAGGCATGGTTCTTTGACACCTCCATTCGATTTGTTTACTTTGCCTATACTTTATTATTTTTTCTACAAATCTAGCAAGTATCTCCAGAGGAGATGATGACAACTAGATCGTTATTAAATTAATGAAGCAATAGGAAGATAGAAGGCTCTTGTATCATATGATAGGGTGTGATATACATTTAGTAGCATTGATCAGATGTTTTTAAGTTCTGTTGTAATTTAATTTATGCATCAATTTGGTTCTTTCCAATGTTAGACTTCCAGGTAATAGGAATTTATTATTTTTGAGGTTGGCCGCATTGTTGATGTATTGAAGAATACAGCTTCTCATCACAATGGCTTTCCTGTTGTAGATAACGTTCCACAATCACAGGTAGGGAAACTGCTCTTGAGTACCGAATAATCGTATTGTTAGTTTTCCGATTGTTAGTTTTCGAAATTTTTCCAACTACCAGCGCTTATTCCAACTCACCCAATTATTGCTTTGAATGAGTTCATGCGAGATATTGAGTTTCTTCTGAAGGTTATTCAGTCAAATCAACAGTAGTTATTATTATCTTCTTGAGAATTCTTCTTAGCATTTAAATGAAAGTGTAAAAGGAGCTCATTGACATATACATAGCTTCTATTTTGTAGAAACCCCATGTATTCCAGCCCCCTGATTATTAATTTTGGGAATCTTCCAACCCCCATTTTCCCACCCCCAAATAATCCCATCCCCAATTATTCGGTACTGCAGGGGTACATTTATATTCTTCACAATAATTTTGTCTGTTGATATATCATATTTTTGCCATAATTGAGAATTTCCATAAGAGATCCTTAATGTTCAGAACTAGAGTCTGTATAAGAGGGGTGCTGATTTGAGGATCAGCAATCGCTTTGATCTGTACTGTGAAGAACCGTACTATATACTAGTGCCTGATTTAGAGTGGTCTTGGCCACTATTAGTGGTGTTGGGAATTCAATTACCGTATTTCTTGTAGAGCAGGGGCCATTAGCCTACGTCCCCCCGGCCATATGCAGCCCCAGTTACCACTTATTCCGGCCCCAGTGCTTGCGGAAGAATTTCACCTATTTATGAAGTAATATGCTGTTTTAATGGTTGCTTTACATTTGGTGGTCTTTTTAGTCTGCCAATTTAATTTCTCCCATAGCACACCCTAAACTGAACTGCACTTTGCGAAATAGGGATCTGTCTTGCCAGCATGTGGACAGGGGTGTATGCGGTGTGACACCCCATAAGCATCGAAACCCTGCATTTTGTCAGGCAAATGCCAAGCAAGATATTGTCAAATATCGGGCAAAATAAAATACTAAGAAGTAATGTCTTAATTTCCTGCTTTGTCACAAGACTTATTCAAGACAAAAATAATAGTTTTTTGTCTGATATTATCTTCACCTCCTATGGCGAGTAACATCCACTGCCCGGACTATGCACGAACAACAGTTGGAGCTTCTCAAAAATACTGTTCTTTTATTTACATTTTCATGCATAGTGATGGAGTGTTCAGTGTAGCCCATTCTATGTAGCCCATGCCGGATATGTCCGGCATGCAGCTGCTTTCGTTTTTGTTTTGACGTACGAGCATTCGACAGCAGAGGGAGAGGATGGCGGAGCTTTTACCCATCTAGTTCTAAGTCTGCAAAATTCAATGAAGTCAGTTTGAGGGATTAGTTTTTCCTTCTCCGTGTAAATTTCAATGATCAAAGCAAGGCATATTCTGTTTTGAAAAGAGGCACCTTCCAATATTCTAGAGGGCGTGGTCCTAAAAAATTTCCCTGGGGACAAGCTCCTAGAACCCCTTTTCATTTGATTTCTTCCATGCATTACTAACATTTTGTGGTTAGAATCATCACAACGCAATTCAGATTTTCTCCGAAACCAGACAACATAATTTGGAACACATCTTTATCCAGAATGCCCTCAATGAAATTTTCATTGTGCAGTGACCAAAATATCGGGAAAGATCTTATACACAGCCCAAGGAAAACCGCTTGTTAACTCCCTGCATCTGGCCCCTGCAAGAATGTTATATAGGGAATTTGGCCCTGGAGCCCAAAAAGGTTGGTGTCCCATACTCTAGGTCATTCTTTAAAAACCCAAGCTTTATGATGCGGCGTTCGTTAGAAGTCGGTGTTCTTTAGAGAACAGCGTTCATTACAAATAGAAAAATGAAACTGTATACAATGTTTTCTTTTCCCAATAAATGTAACAGAGACTGTTTGAGAAATGTTGTAAAGTTCAAGAAAGATGTGATTAGAATATGAAGAATATCAAAACATGTCATTAACATTGTCTCAATCGCAGCCCTCATTCATTATATGAATTTTTAATGTGGCGTTCATTAGAGGGTTGCGTTCTTTACAAAGGTTTGTCCAAATGTGGGGTGTTCCTTAGAATCCGACATTTAACAGAGGATGGCGTTCATTATAGGAAATACAGTAGTGGTCTTGGAAAGAGAAGTTAGTGGGGAGAAATGTGACGCTTCGATAAGCTTCTTGTTCACAAGAGTCATTCAATAAGTTTCTGGTCCAATAAAGCCATTTGGATCTACCAAAGTCCCTTTATCAAGCTAGACAAACATGGTGAGAAGTGCAAAGGATGGGGTCAGCAAGCATTTTCTAGAGGCTTCTCTCCCTGACCCCCTCTTCCTCTTTCTCCTGGGAGTTTTCAGATTATTTCTTCATTACATTTCCCCTTAACACACATAAATGAATGCCACCATGCATGGATACTTTACTGAAATCTATTTTAGGCATGCACAATGAATTCTTGCAATTGAAATTGGCAATGTAATGAATAGACTTTTTTAGTTTGCTTTAAAATCTTCTCCTAAATGATTCACAGAAAGCACGAAGGGGCTTTGGTGTATGACTAGGCCGCTCCAATTCTTTATTAGCCCTGGCTACTGTATGGGGTATCAACGGAAAGCATGGAATGCATACTAGGGTTTGCAGATAAACTGTTGGAAAATTTTGTTAAATTAGGCACTGCTTTATACCTTTGCTTAGTGTCCTTTGACCCTTGCCTGGTTTCCTTTGACCTGTGCTGTAAAGACTGCTCCTTTTTATGGCATCTGTAATGGCAATGGAAGAATAGAAATGGGGTTTTTTTACAACCAGCATATCACATTGCCATTTTATAATTATTTTATTATTTGCTCTTAATAGGAGGGAGAAAGAGCAACATTTGGCACATTTCGAGGGATTATACTAAGATCACAGCTCATTATCTTATTGAAACAGAAGGTATGTATTGTATTGGAAGAGGATTTCACTTCCTCACAATGACTGCAGCTCAAAATCATTATATGAAATATCAATTTGATATTCAAGTTCAGGGTTTGTCAGTCAGGGAAAGTCAAGGAAAAGGCACTTTTCACTTGGGTCAGGGAATTTCAGCGAAACTTGCAATGGTTAGGGGGAAATAGCATTGTTATACTGTAGGTCAAGGAAAAGATTACATTTTTTTCATCACAGAAATATTTAATGTTTTCAGTTTACTTTCAAAGCTTGCTAAGGAAAATATTCTGGAAATAGATGCTCTTGTTTTTTGAATAAGAGATAATATAGACCAGATTTTAAGAAGATTCTGTGACAGGAACACTTTTGCTGATTGCATAGGCCATTATTTTAATGAAGAATTGCAAACTTCAATATCAGGTCTTTTATGAAAGAAGTCAACTTCGAAGACACAAGCTGAAGCTAAAAGATTTCAGAGATGCTTATCCAAGATTTCCTCCCATTAGGGTGAGTAAAAGGGCTTGATTTCTGTTCATTTTCAGTAAAACATTAAATAGGGTTCCTGGCATGACGGTAATGGGATATATATATATATATATATATATATATATATATATATATATATATATATATATATATATATATATATATATATACGACAGGGATATGCTGATGGGGGTGTAACATCCCTCCCCCCCATTATTCTCAAATTTGCTAGAAAGGTGGTAAAGAGTTAGCCAGACAGCAAGAGGGTTGGCCAAAGTATTTTCTGTGACTTGTTTTTCTTTAGTAACACTTTAGTAACAATTGTTGGTCAATTGGTCAGAATGCCCCCCCCCCAACAGAAGGTGTCTTGGCATGTCACTGTACACACACTCACATTAGGATATTAGGATTTCAGTACCAGTGTATTGTTGTGCATGTACTATTGAGCATTGTTGAGGTATATAGATAATTGTTGGACACTGATGATTGGCTACCACATATTAATGAGTTAAGGCAGTTTTTGATTTAGCTATATCCAATCCATCACCAATACAAAATCATAGCAAATTGCAAGTCTCAATGATAATTAACAAAAGCATGCATCTATAACCAGTAGCAATTTGGTTTCTTTCTGAGACTTTTCTGATAATGCCTTAGTCTTTATTATCAGCAGATGCTTATCATAATCATAATGATAGTGTCATAATCACGATCTAATATGAATGTGAATTTTCATTATTTTTGTAGAATATAAACATTTCGCAAAGAGAAAGGGAGTGTTTCATGGATTTACGCCCATTCATGAACCCTGCACCTTATTCTGTCATGGAAGTAAGTCGTTGTTAAGTTTGACATTTCCAATACTATCCACCTTTGGTTTTGAGTGAGTACTGTAAATTCTCTTTTTAGCTCCAGGGAGTCTTGTTTACTTCAGCCACTTACATGGGGCTTATTAGAGTGAGGGCTTTTAGGAGAGGGAGGCTAAACAGATTTTTGAAATATGAGAGAATGCTCAGTAGTAAACAAATTATTTGCTGAAGAGACGTCTGCATCTTAGGAGAGGAAGGGGGTTAGAAGCAATGTGGACGAGAACAGGCAGGGAGAGGGAGCGTTAAGATGTAGGTGGACATCCTCTTCAGAGAAGCTTTTTAAGAGTGGAGAAAGCATTTACATGTCATATATTGTCCTATTCTTTTGTGGAAGATTGAAAAATGGACCAAATCAAATAAGTACATTATATTCCTCTTTGCAAAGAACTTCTATTTCTTCATGTTTGATATTGTTCTTTGAGCTTCTAACTCAAATAAAACATTGTAGTGAATAAATTTTAGTACTTGGTCAGAACAAGGGTGTTTGCAGGTTGAAGGGGACACTATATTATTGAGTTTGTGGCAT
>OLMO02000286.1:11557338-11574269 GCA_900291935.2 Cassiopea xamachana
ACATTTTTCCTTGGGGGGTGAGGGAAAGTGTCCAAAAGTTGGGCATGGTCCAAATATTTTTTGGTGAGCCACACTCTAAATACTACCATGACTTTTTCTGACCTATAGTGGATAAAAAGGGTAGGGGAAGGAGGGATGCTGCAACCATCTTGTCTCCTTAAGCATTCATTCTGAGGGTTGTGATAAATAGAAAAATTAAAACCTATGCATCTTTCGTGATAATACTTTGAAGAAAATACTGTGAATGCATGCAGATATAGGACATGTCAAAGTTTTTCTACCAATGCTTTGATCTTCTTTCAATTTTAGAGGTATTTGATTCAATAAAAGAGGGACTTAGCTCTGATATTTCCAAGTTGTGATAAACATCAATTATATTTTGTTTGAGGCCTGATCTAAAGCAATTTTGGCTAAAATATTCAATATGTTTTCAGACATTGGATTTCCCAATGTAACTTTTTACTCTCAAAGGATTAAACAATCCTGTTTATTGAAAATATTTAAATGGAATTGTGATGATTAACCTTAGAAACAGTCCAGTCTCAGATAAATTACAAGTTAGACTGGATTTTACAAGTTGGGGGTAATGGAACTGCTTAATGCTATAGAGGAATTTGAATGTAGACAGCATCAAGGAAAAATAATTCACAGTATTTTCTACAACTAAAAACATGAAAAGAATCAGTCTCAAAAGGTGGTTGAACTAAGATATTCAGTGAATTCAACCCTGAGAGACGTTGTGATAATACACCACCAAAAACTTCAATATCACAGATATTTCCTCTCAAAGGTTTCAAACATAAATTGAAAATGCTATTCAAATGGCTAACCAATTTTATGGATATAGATTTTGCATCATCTGGTGGCATGTTGCAAACTACCTGGAACCATTCAAAAACCTTTCAGACAAAATATTCCTGAACACTAAAATATTCTGCAAATTATGTGACAAATGAAGTGTTTCAACTGCAATTAGTCCCCAACAACATTTGAGTTATAAAATCAAGCGATGCACCTAAATTACAAACTTCGCCATGAATGCTGAGTACTGCCATCTAAAAAACACCATAGAACTTGATGTAGTCAATCGCCATTGATTGCTTATGGAAACTGTCTTAATACAAGATTCTGTTGCAAGACCCAGGCTATTAGGGCCCAGATGATTCTCCTCCAATACTCCTTTTAATGACACAGACGAAGAACTTTAACTACCTTCAACAACTCACATTGCAGTATTGACCAGTGAGTTATGTGATCAGCAAGTGCTACTGAAGATTGCAAGTAGTGTAATTGAGATCTTTTGCGCTAGCATGCTCGGAGAGAACGTCCCTTCTATGTTTAGATTTCAGAGCTGTTGTGTTCGTGGTTGTTGTTGTACCAGAGAGGGCAAACTGTTTCTTGCCCAAATTTTGTCAATTTCAGCCAATCGGCTACTTATTTTTTCGGCATTGGGCTTTTGATCCTTGCTTTTGCGCATGTCAGGTAGCCAATTCCAAGGGCAGAATCTAGTTTGCCCAGAAAATGACATCACTTTTTAAATGCTTACGTACGAGGCTCAAGTCAACACCATGAGAAGTAATCGAATCTCGCGCCTTGGAATGCCTGGTGAAGCATACTAGGATTTAACATTTTATACTTTTCTCACTGTTATAGCTTAATTGCACAGTTTTTTCTTTTCATTTATTTTTTGGTTGGGGGGCATTGCCCATAATGTCCATTGGCACGAGCCGCCACTGATTAAGCTTAAGGCTCTCTTATAAGGTACTTGCTATCCTGGATTACAGAACTTCTATTTCATTCATTATGCTCATGATTTCTAGTTCCACCAAAGAATATAGCATCTCTACCTTTCTCTGAACAACCAGCAGTTGTAGTAGGCTTATTTAATTGTTAACTTCATTCTTGTTTTATAGTCCGTTTTTGGACTGTATTCAATTGAAACTTAGACCTTTTTAAGCAAATGTTTCTACTGAATATTTAAATATGAAACGACCGGATTAAATACCATGCATGTAACAGGCCCGGATTAGAAACTGTGAATATTGTGCGGGGATANATGTTTCATGGCCTAGCAATTGCGTGGCTGTTGGAACAATCATGTTACAAGAATTTCACGGCTGCAGCTGCGGTTGAAAGCTGCATTAGTCAGAGAAAAGATACTTGTGTGCAAGGGGCCCTTAGCCAAAGTCTGTTGTCTCCCATGGTGCTTACTACTAGTAATACTAGCTAGACTGGAAAGTTTGTTCTCTGCGCGCAGAAGATATATTTTCCCGTCAAATTTCGCACTTGGACAACCACCCTCATAGCATTAGCACAGGCGCCAATACAGCTTGGCACCTCAACTAGAAATACAGGGTCTATCCCAATAGATTATACATCAGTTGATAGCTATTTAGATGCTCTTTCATATGAGACCATGTCATACCTAATTTTAAGGAAATTTTATCACTGCACATTTCACAAGAAATGAAGCATTCTGAGGGGGTAAAACCAATAGGGGGCCTGGTATATTTGTGCCAGCAAGTTTTATGGATTATTTTGAGATATTTTTCCAGTAGCTTAAAAAATAATGTTAAAATTACTAAAAACAGGGATACCGTAAATAAAAAGTCAAATAAACTAAGCAGTTGCATTTCACAGTACATTCCGTGACCTGGTAACATTTTTTTCAAGAAATTTAGGCCTATAAGGTATTCTAAGATTTTTGCATATTTTTTGTCATGGTTATGGGGCATTTTCCAAAGGAGATGCTGGACAAGCAGTTAAACTATGCAATATGTACGTGCAAAAAAAGTCAGGACTCTTTTCCAAGTATGACCAAAATGGCTAAGCACCGTTCTTATCACTGCACATTTCATAATTTATCACTGCACGTTCTCAGTTTATCACTGCACAAATTGGTTATCACTGCACACTAAAATTAGGTATGGACCATGTTTGACAAGATTAGTGCACTTTCTGCCAAGTTACATATCACATTAGCTTTCAGTTATATGACCGAAAGCTGCCAGTCCCTCATAAAGTGAACCTTCCCTTACAAAATTGGTGCCAAACTGAGCTTTGGGGTTGGAATGATTTCTCTAAGTCTGTTATTATGGGCCTACGTGCATTGAATTAAAAAACTATATCATGAAAGGCTGCATTCCATATAGGTAGGCTTGAATATGTCTGGCATTTGCTAGGAAAAATACCTTGGTGTATGAAAGAAAGCCCCCATGTCTTGGTGTATCAGTCTCAGAAAACCCCATGGATAGATAAATTTTTCAATGCATTGGCATATCATTAACAGAATTGTGGTATGGCACATTGCCAGATTATGATTTGACATCAGCATATATGCCCAGAAGGATTTTCATATGTTTTCCAACAGTCTGAAGGGTGATCACAAAGAATTTTCAGCAAAGATTTTCTGTGGGCTTTGCACCTAGACCCCCTTTCCTTCATTATCAATTTTCAGATCATGTCTGAATACATTCTACCTTGACAAGCATACATACATGGAATTATATATGAGTATTTTGCTTCTTTCATACATGCACATTTGGAAACTCTTCTTGGGAAAGTTGGCCCAACAGTAGAGAAACCCCAAAGACTTTGATGTATGACTAGACCACACCACTTCTAAATTAGCCTTGTCATGGCGTAGTGAAAGAAAGCTGAAAAAAATTTCTGATGTAGGATCAACATGGAATGTACCCTTGATAGTAAGAAAACCTGCTCTGTATGGGACTGTTGTGAAACATAGAAAGCCATGATGGCAAACATTAATTTGGACCTCATCTTGCTTTGAGAAATGAGGCACAAAAATTATGCAAAAGGGGTATTTTTGAATTTAGAAGGCCACTTTTATGTCTTCAGGAGGAGTCACATTGGGTTTTGAAAGGGGCACTTTTGCATAGTTTGCAAAAAGTGAGAGGGCCATGGCCCCTCTGGCTCCCTCTTCCTATGACCCTGAGTCTGGCTTGCTAGACCCAAAGATATCTGGCATGGAGTTACTATTGAATTCCAAATAAAAGTCTTATTGATTTTTTGAACAAATTTACACAAGAAATTCTTATTCTAGACCCCCCATTTATTATTTTGGAGTCTGCAATTCGATGTAGTACTACATAACTTGAGAATTTGAGTTTTTCACTTTGCTCACAGCTAAAACTACTTACAGGGTCTGTATGGGTTTTGGAAAATATATGTGAGGAGATTTACCAACCAATTGTAGAAATAAAGTTGTGTATGTAGCATTTTCAGGCCTTGTCACAAGCAAAATACCACACACGTAATATTGAGTATGTGCAAATGGCTTGCAATATTAAGCAAGTCATTTGCACATGCTCAATATTGCAAATGCACTTGCTATCTCTTTGCTAGGAAATTTTATGGATCAAATCAAGAAATAACCAAAAGAACTGCACATTGCATTAATGAAATAAATTCAGTCAAACAGGGAAACTACTGTAGTTTAAACAATGTACATAAAAGCATTTCTTCATCATCAGGCTAAGCGCTGCTCATGAAAGTTGGGAGTAAATGATGATGGGCAACTTGCTGGAGTCTAAGTATGAAGATAAGCCAAAAGTCATTACCTTTCCAAGTGGAAATTTGAAGATGGCAGAAAGCTCGCAAGAACACCTGTTTGAGAGTGTGATCACATGCGCTAAATGACAAAGCCTGCATTTAAAAAATTGCTCTTGTGACATACATTTCTCTCCCTGAGCCACACACCATGCTTTAAGGCATCATTTGCCTATTATGTAACACCTCTAGGGGCAAGGAGGAGGATGACTTGATTTGCTGTACAGCATTATAAAATAAACATAGAGGGAAGGGGTGTACACAAGTACCATTACATTGCACAAGAGAGTTCCAAGTCAACCATGGTCATTACAGCAAACACATTCATGAGAGCTTTTATGCAAACACCTGCGTGTTTCTTTCACCAACATGTCTGATTTTTTTTCACCATTCTACCTTCATTTTTTCTTGCTGCAGACTGAAAGTGGCCTCCATCTGTTCAGATGATTAACATTGGAAAGAATAACATAAGTAGGGAGAAGTAACACAATTTTGTTACAAAACATAGTTTAAGTTTCATATTTTAGATTCTACTACATACAATTCAGTAGAAGATACAGTAGCTGAACTACAACAACATAAGGCAATACTACAAAAAACTTAAGCATTACTATAAAAATTGATACAGCATGTAAATAGAAAGATAAGAACAAAGATGAACTATATGTGGGGAATAGCTTAAAGTTGGAGCTCCCTCAATAGGTAAACTAATCAAGGAGAGAGCCCCCTGCCCCTAGTTCAGGAGTCAAGGCTGTGCTTAGGTGTTTTGCAGTAGAGGGAAGTCTCAAAACTCTAGAATTAATGTTAAGTAATGGGTGAATGATCCCCATCACTCAAGCAATATTTTCCCTTGAAGGAAAATTTGCATGCATCTGGGCATGATAGCCTGCATCTTTGGACAAAGCAAGGCCTGTTTTTGTTAGGACTTGATGCTCAAAAGAGAGTGATGTGATGTTGAAATTATTTACTGTTATGATTACTGATTAGAACTGTTAGCTAATGTCATGGAAGTTGTGAGTAATTGATACAAATGGTTAGAGTGTTTGCAGCTTTGATTATGGGCATCTTAAATGCAAAAAAATATAGAACTGTAGTATGTTTATAGTAGGATAACAGTAAGGATAAATTCCTATACACTTTTGTGTGTAGGAGAAGGGCATTTTAGAGAAGGAAATTACATTTGGCTAGCAACAGATGAATTAGGGTGGTTAGTTCCTTTTATTGCCACCCTTACCTCCCCCTGCAGTAAAACAAGGCCCCCAACTACTGCTTTGTTGATGTTGACTGGGCTTTACACCATGGCCTAAAGTATGCCTCAAGCCATTGTTGTTCTATCCTCTAGGCACATCATTGAGAGAAAGGTCATGACAATTGGTGAAGGAACTCAACAGTAATACAAACCAAGGCCAGCATCATAATCCATCTAGTGAAAGTGCAACCAGTGCATTAAAATACCAATTGTATTTGCTTTGACTTTCATATACAATAGTTTTCAGCATCATGTGACTTCAGGCACTACATCTTCTGTGTTGATACAGTTTATAATGCAAATGAGTCAGAGTTTTATGACACTTTGATGAAGACTGTGATGAAGAAGCAACATTGGGAATTGGCAACTGATTAATTTTGGAATATTCTTTGCCTGGTTGATTACCCAGTGCAAGTGGATCTCAATAGAAGTTCTGGAATTGCATACTTTAGCAGAAAGTGTTGTGGAAGTGCTATCAAAGGAAGTGGTAAGATTTTTTTATGACTTACTGGAAGATAAGTCCTTTAATAGAGATGAACTTTAGGCTGATTGCAGTACCCAAGAGGAAATATGAGCTTGCTCTTGGATTCATAACTTACAACAGAATTGCGAAGGACACTCAAAAGATTCAAAGCTCTAGAAAAATGTGAAGGACACATTAATATGGAAAATCAAGTTTCCTGCATCTGAGGTTTGGAGTGGTGGTAATGATTTCTGTCCCAGAGGGTATGGTGGAATTCTCCAATCTAATGTACACTCTAATTCACTACTGATAACTCTTTGCATGTTGAAAACTATAGTCTTATATATTTTTGTATGGCACACAAACATACTTAGCCAGATTAGGAAGTAGTAGTATTGCATATAATTCAGCCAGGTATGCATGTGGTTAGAGATGGGATTGTTTGTAGGGTATCTGCCAAGTCAAGGACTTCAGGGAAGAATCAGTGAAATGTGTTAGGTAAAACAATACTTGATATTTCCATAATTGTCTCAGATAAATTAATCTCCTAGTATGCTGAGCAACTAGCAAGAAAAAAGTTTGACATATTACAAAATTTTTGGTTGTTATTTTTCGTGATGAAATTAAAGCAATCTTTATTTGCTGGATCTTTGCTGAAATAGCCTTGCATTGTGATAGGCCTAGTGTGCATTAGTCGCTCAGGAACTATATTGAATTAGGGGAAACAGGACACAAATCATGGAAAAGTTAAGGAAATATCAGGGTAAATGACTTCCCAGATTTGACAGACACCTTGTATTTATGTAAGAGTACCCTATGTAATGTCATTCAAATCTCATTATCCTTTATGTTACCCACTATCTTCCCTAGGGTCAGATCCTTGACTGCTTCAAACCCCCCCCTCAAAAAGCCAATTCATTGTATGCTTATCTTTGAAGTATCCATTCTGAGGTTCATGGAATATCCAGAATTATCTAATCTGAGGTTGATGGAATTTTAAGCATTTCCAGTTTTTCAACAGCTATTACCATGGCAATTTTAAGATGTTATCCTGCCTTGCTGTTGGGTAAGACTGTATTGTGCCTTACTTCCCCAAACTGTTATAGACTTGCTACATGAGTAGCTCAAGAAATATAGCCACCACTGTAATATTGAGTGAACTTGATAATTTTGGGCAGCAAATACTACCTCTTCTAACTGATGCGTGACTTCTATGATAGCTCTCTGGCTTCTATTNTCTATAATGATAGGTCATATTTACTCTATTGGCCTATGCACAAGATTTGAACCACATCTATGTTATCTGTGTCACTTTGGAATGAGGTTTTTGCTAACCCATCCAAGGCATGCTTACTGGCAGTTGACTAAGGGCACAACTGCATCCATTTCTGAGGCCTGCTCCATGATTGCATGCCTTACACTCTCTCTCTAAAAATTGATTGCACATGTCCCTGGGAGGTAGTAAAATTACATGCTTTTTAATCATGGAATATTGTATACTCATCTCTATGGTGGTGTTGTGCAATAGTTTACTCTGTTGTCATTTTCCTAGTTATCCACTTGTTTGTTTTTGCATGATTTGTTTTATTACACTATTGCCTTATATCTCATGCTTTTTTACTTAATTCTGCTATTTCCCAAATTTTCCCTTCTTAGTTTTGTTTATTTCAAATTTTTCTAAATAATTTTGTCCCCTTTGGTGCCTTCCACTGATCCTGGGATATCAAATAGTTGGCCTTTTTTCAATTTTGATAATGAGAAGTATAAAAGTTATGCTGTCAGTCTGTACTTGTAGTAGAATTGAACCCTCATAGTGTTTTTGTCTCAATCCCACATTGCACCACGCTTTGTCATCAAATTTCTGCCTAAATCGCTATTTAGTCAAATAGTTAGGTGTGATGGAGTTTTTCCAAAATGAGGTACACTGTAATATATGTTTTGTTCAATTAACTAATATATGTATAGCTAATTTAGAGTTTCTCTATCTCACTGCTCATCAGTGCAACAATTTGTGTTGCTCGTATAAATAGGGAGGAAAATTGTGTCCTATATGCTTGTACATTTGGCTTTGCTAGAATGGCACAAAGTTTTTGAGAAGGTGTCAGCTTTGCCAGTATCATATCTCCATTTTCAGAATCATAAAACGTGCATGGTTGAAAATTCTCCACAGCTTGCAGCACGTTATCAATTAACTTCTAGTTGCTGACTGAATGATACCTTTGACTATTTCACATTCTCTTTGGCTTCCTCTGCTGTTTTATCTTGGTTTCCAACTGCTGATGAAATTTTGTTGTCACTTACTGCTTATATTTCGTATGTAGAAAGGTAATTATCGGTGTCGATATATAAGGCTTTAGCCTAGGCCTAGCTCCGCATGAAAAAATTACCTGAAGGGGCAGGCTGTAATTTCAACTAAATGGTTCATATAGAAGAAAAACTGTTGCTCAAGAGGACTGTATGTTGATATGTCAGAGAGGTAAAGCAAACACATCTGTGGAGAGTAAGGTAGAGTGTCCATATTCCCTCCACGTTAGGTTGAGTGTCCATATTCCTTCCTTCATTTGCTGTTTTCAAGTTTGACCACCTCTTAAATGCTCTCTTATCAGATTTGGATTTTATTTGCATCGAAGTGTTATTATAAGCATCTTTTGAAGCTTTCATTTGATCCCACAACTACTGTGCTGCTGCTAGATTGCCTGCTCTTGTCCCACAAGCTTTGTATACACTTTCATAGGCAGCAGGTAAAGTCTTATAAAGCTGTATATTATCCATTTTCGCCTACAGTCAGTCTGTACTGATAATATATCAGGCAAAGGGAAATATCTAACGATATAGGACTTTTGAAATTCTGGTTTTGACGCTATAATTTGCTGTCAAGCTTATAGTATGCTCTCGCCAATTGTTTGCTACCTTCAGGGGCAGCTGGCAGGTGAAGTAAGTTGCTAATACTCACGAGGAAAAGATTGGGGGTAAGAGAGTCAGGACCACACCCTTTAGATTGCTGGAAACGTCCTTTTAGATGTCGAATAATTTAGTTCTATTGCAGATCAAAAATTCTCTCATTTTAATTGATGTAATTAAATTAAAAGCAAGCAACAACAAATAGATAGCTCTGGCTGATAAATTTTCTTAAAATACATATTAGGAATTCATGAAATTGATTTACAAAGCTGCTCAAAAGCTATTAACTGCTCCACAAGTGTAATATTGTAAAATATTTCTTAGTAAAACCCGCTGTCTACTCGTATCTTAATCTTCCTGTATGATGGAATTTTGTAGACAATGACATCATATCAGTAGAATTACGAAAATTACAATTTTCAAGGACCGATTGCAGAAAAGGCTTGAATCCAAATAACGTGTCTTGGGGGAGATCAAGCCGAATCTGCCTAGCATTTATGAAAAATAATCCAAACTAGAAATAGGGCATACTGAGGGGTGGGGTATTGGTTTTATTTGCCCCCATACTTGAACTGCTTAAGTCTCAATGAATTGTTATAATAATATCATTTCCTGGAAAATCTTTCAAAGCGTCTTTGATTGTTCTCTTTAAACCTTTTACAATATTTTCATAAAAGTTTGGTTGTTTCGAGAGCCATCTAAGGAGGCCATTCTCAATTTGCAGCATGACAAGATGCTCCTTTCTAGCCTGTAGCATTCGCGACCTTGATGCAGATACTACTCTCTTCATCCTGCTAAACACCCTTTCGCAGTGTACTCTTGTCAGTGGTATTACTGCCGCAATGTCCAAAAGAAGCATTGCTTGTGGAAGTGCATCTGCAAGGCCAGTTTCCTGCATCACAGTCAGCAGATCTTGGATGTACAAAGCTCCTTCAATTACAAATTCGGTGTCAAGCTCAGTGAATTCGCCAGCGTCAAACTCATCATTCTCTTCTACATTTCTTGGTTCTTCTTCTATCACATCCATCATCAGTGGTGCCTTCAGCTTGATAGCATGCATCGATCTTTCTCTGCTTAGCTTTCCGTTTCTTGACTGCATGGTCTCTTTCCTTTACACACTTGCGAAGCAGCAATGATATTTCGCTATTGTTATGGAGGACTTCGAGGTTATTTTCTGCTGAATCTATGTCATCCAACGCAAAGGGGTAGAGATTCATGAATTCTCTGAGCATTAATTTCACTTCATTGGAAGGCAACTTCCTGCTTTGAGTGAACTTACTTGGGTGAACTAAGTCCATCCACTTAAACTTTTCAAGATTCTGGAATCTCCATGAAATTTGTTCCGAAAACTCAGTGCAAATCCTCTCTTGAACAATGCACAGAGTCTGCTTCCAACTCTTCTGAGATCCATTATTTGCACTTTCTGTTCCCCTCCATCCAGCTCTAGCACGTGTGATGGGAAATTTGGGTCGGCTTCGAGAGTTTCCGTCCAGATTTTTTCGAATCCCAAGGTAGCAAGGAAGCGTTGAAAATCTTTTAGCATTGAGCGTACCAAAACTGCGTCTAAAGTTGGCTTCTGCATCATTTTGATGATCGGAGCACAGTGCTCAAAGATCTTTCTATACAGCTTCAGCAAACAAAGCAAGTTTATATTGTGGATGCTGAGAACAAGTCCTCTTGCCACGGCTTGAGTTTCAGCCTTCTCTGTGCTATTCGTAGATATCTCCTATAGAGCTGTTCCAATATTTTCATAATAGGAGTCTACTGCAATCACGGCTTTATCACGAGAAAGCCACCTTGTGTCACCAGGTTTCGGAAGGTTGTACCCAAGATTCCGTGTTCATTTAAGGCTGCTCCTGAAAAACGTGATCAGTCTGTCCAATGTTCCGAAGAACTTAGCAACTTCAGGAATCCTGTTGTTGACTGAGATGCACATAGCGACATTCTGTGGGTAGCACAATGGTTATAGTAGGCAAATGGATAGTGATCGCTTACTAGCTTTTGCACCCCGTTTAATGACCCACTCATTGTAGGCGCACCATCATAAGATTGTCCGATAAGTTTAGTTTTACTTGTCCCAGGATAGCTATGTTAAATCATAAATCTTATAGCTATGTTGTGCCTCTTCCACTCCCTGTATGCAAACGTTTCTCTACTATATACAAAGTTTGTTAGCGTGGATTGTTAGAAATGTAGTTGCTCTGATAAATCTGCACTTCGCTCTGATTTCAGATGCAAAAATCATTACTTCCAGACTTCCTCCATACGTTTTGAAGCTCGGAAACATTGGCTTCGCATCTGTTCTGGACGAAGAAGAGATGGGCCTAAACTCCGTAGTCTACAAGAAGAGAGCTATTGCATATAAAACACAGGGGGCGAGCATATCAAATACAGTCTTATACACCTACGTTATATTGTGGCAACTCCGATTTAGTGTATCACTGTTAACTTGTGACATCCCCATCTTTACAGGGTAGAACTTGATATTCGAGTTCGTTTAACAATGCTTCCCGCCAAGAAGTAGCCCTTACTGCACGTGCTCAGATCATGCATGGCTCTGGCTCCGAGAAATGATTCAAAGCACTGCATGCACGTATCCCCACCAAATATGGCTTTAATCTGGGCCTGGGTCCACAAAGAAAATTACCTAAAAGTACTGGATAGAATGCCAACTAAATGGTTCACATAGAAGAGGAACTGTCGTTCAAGAGGAATTTATATTGATATACCAGAAAGATAAGGCAGGTATAAATCCTACTATATGCACGTGTATGAATAGCAAGGTTAGGTGTCCAAATCCTTTTTTGCTATGTTTAGAGTTCCAACATTCGCAATACGATTTTCCATAAACAAGTCATTCAATGTAGATTTTTTCTTCATGTGTCATGCCCAGAGGCATCAACGGTCATACGCTTTCACATCTCTCTGTCTTAACAAGCATGAATAAGGTCATTTCCATTTGTCGTGTTGGTCCAATATTTTAAATTATCCAGGTAGGTCACCCTCAGTCTCTCTCTGGCTCTTTTCACTTTTCCTGTTGGCGATAGCTTTGCTATGCTGTCTCTTCTCATCACATATCCAAACAACATCATTTTCCTTTTTTTGATTGTCTGCTATTGTTGTCAATATTCGCTCATTTGATATTTTTACCATCCATGAAAATTTCAGCATACTTTTTATGAACCACATTTCGGTTGCCTCTAAGCGCATTTTCATACTAGACGAGATGCTTCATGTTTCATATCCATGTTAAAGAATAGACCAGATATAGCATTTCAAGATTGTCTGTTTTATTGACATGGTGATATTGGAACTTATTAAAATAGATCTCGTTTTGTTAAATGCCGCTTTACTGAATGCAATTCTTTTTGTTTCACAATCAGATTTGCCATTAGATGGTAGAAAACTTCCTATATAATTTATTTTTCAACTTGTTTGATGCCTATGCCATTTGCTGTAAGTTTACATAGTGAAAACTTCTTCTTTGATACTATCATCGAGTATGTTTTTTCTGAGTTTAATGACAACTCCAGCGACTTACTTTTTTCTATAAATGTATTAAGAATACATTCAAGACTTTTTTCTGTTTCATCAATCAAAGCAGTATCATCTGCATACCTAGTGTTGTTTATATTACGATCATTTATTGACACCCCATGTAGTTCTTCGATTTCCCTCAAGATCAATTCACTGTACCATGAAAATAAGTCCAGTGATAAAACACACTTTCTTTTCATTTGCTGACATCAGCATGTTTTGCACATGTGCGATCTTTAGCATGTGGCACAAAACAACTGTTAATGTTGACTGCAAGATTTACTGCTTTCTCTTACTTTTCTCCCAATGAAGATAGTTTTGGGGCAGATTTTCCATATGAGTCCATGGAATGACTCATTTGGATTCTGAGTTTTTCCCCTAACACATCTCTTCAAAAAGTTTTCATCAGAAAGACGCTCAAAAATTGGCACCAGTTTTTCCTACCTCAGCAGGTAGAGTATCATGCTCTTTATATTCACCAGGAGTTCTCTTCATGGCAACATCTCTCTGCCTGAAACACTATGATTTTGCTCCTGGAAGACAGTGAATGTGCTTTTGGTGGGCATCTAAGGAACATAAATAGAACATCTTGCATATATGCGTTGTTTCAGCACACTGATGTCATCTGTGTTGTCCTTAATAGCCCTGCCATAATAATTTTGAATTTTCAATACTTTGTCTTGAGTCAATTTCCCCTTTCCAAATATTGATGCTCCTCTTGCTTTACTGAGCTTACACAGAGCAGTACCCATTCTCTTAGAAACATGATTAATGCATTCTTCTTTTGCTACCTGCTTCTCTCTACCATAAACGCCCACCTCTACAATTTTATCATATGCCTTACTGTCTCCACCACAAAGCATAACAGTGTATCTAAGCGTCAAGGTTTCAATCGATTTTCTCCACAATCGTACAGCACATTCTACACCATTCCTTCATCGCAGAGTATCCATAACTGACCCCTCTGAATGACGATATTGCAATAATATTTACTTCGAAAGGATTTCAAGAGTGCTCTTCACCACCAAAGCGATTTGACAAAAATCAGTCATGTAGAATACTACTGCACTCTACACAACACAAAGTGCCATTGGCCGAAAAACCAAAGAACTTGTTCGTATATAAGTCAAAATGAGCTGTTTTCTTAAAGCAATCAGGACATGATAGGGAACTGAAAAAATTACTGAGAGATAACTTTTGCACAATGATGAAGCAGTCAGCATCTTCAGGTATTTCAACTGTATTATTTTTCCGTCAATGGTGGACAGTTGCAGGTCAGTAGCTATGAGATTTATGAAGAGGTAAATCAAAGCGTGTGGTCATAATGTGGCATTTTTCTACAATTCGGAAATGTAAACTTGAATGTAATATAGCTTACCTCGTCGGTAGGTGGATGTTTACCTCATTAACTTCGTCGAAGAAAGCGTCTAGTTCTCTTTCGTCATTTTTTCTCCATTGCCATCTTTTTTGAGAATAGATCTCGAATCTCACTGGAAAAAGGATATCTGCATCCTTACTTCATTCATACTCCTCTTCTCTTCATGCTTTCCATAGCTATACTCTCCGTACACCTCAACTACTTTACTTCTAATTTTTCGATTCCGTGAGGATGTTTATGAAATTCTGTTTTTGATGGCTACAACTAGAAGCACAATGTAAAAATATTGACCAATGAAATAAAACTATCAAGATATTGTTGTAGCTGTGAGGTCTCTTCCGCAGTGAATGATTGTATACGAATATGCCAACAACTTCATTCCATGTTTTTGTGAACGCTCGTCGTAGTTGTCTCTTGTCCTGTTTCAACTTCTCCAGCGAACTACGCTGTTGCGGCGGCATAGCCGAATGAATGGACATGATAAACAATAAATGAGACTTAAATCCACAATAATCAGATCCTGGTTATGGCACCAATTGTGAAGTACAAAAAGTAGGCAATCTGTTAGCTTATATACAGAACGTCATTATATACAAACAAATAAGTACATAAAGATTGTAGTAGTAGTAATATACCTCGGTGCTATCCAACCGTCAAACGACGGGCCTCGTTTTCGTGTCTATTGTATAAGGCATTGTTTAAGTGTCAAATGGGCCTTAGAGTTAAGGATGGAGGTTGATGGGCCTTAGATTTAAGAGAAGATGACCTTAAAAGTAAAGATGGAGTATACGCATGCGTTGGGTTGGTGCCCTTAAATGGGGGGAGAGGGGGAAGAGCAGAGTATAAATAGGATAAATAATTAAATTACCACTTTGGGCAGGGACAATGCCTGCCTGAAGACACAGAGATAGCATATAATGGTATGTACTGTTTGTATTATACTAAAACTAGTTATAAGTAGCAAAATGATTATGGTGACGCCTCTCTACATTTGGTCTCCTGTCTGCCACAAGTTTCTCCCTCCTCTCGGTGCACATGCTACTTTGGTGGTTCTGTCATGCAATGGATTACATGCGATTTCGGTCTAAAATCCGCATATATTAGGAGGCGGTCCCTCCCCCCAAAATTTTGTAGTATAATAATACAATAGAGACAACACATATCATAGGGTATTTTTATAGATAATAACATGCACGTATATAACAATAGAGTAAATGATTGTTCATATATATATAGTTCATTATATAGATGAAGGTCTATTACTACTAAGTTTTGTTCCTCTTCCATAATATTCTGGTCGACTGTTTGCATCTCTTTGCTGACATGAAGGATCTATCTGACATACTCCAAGCATTGGTGTAGTTGTATAGAGGCCCGGGTGTCTTGGTGGTTGTGTTAATGTTTCTGTCGATGGTGGGAGATGAAACTCAAAATCATTGCAGTATTTGTAAATGTATTCATCTTTATTGCATGGAGCAATAAAGACTTTATCGTTAAAGTCTGGTAACAAAAATGTCTGTCCTGGACGTGGTAGATGTCGTATTTTCTCCATTAATAGTGCTCGTTTACCTATTTCCCGTTCAAGATAAACGTATTTCTGTCCATCGTATCTGTTAGCCATAAGTACGTTTATGTATCTGTGAAATCGGTCTTGAATGTCTTTATGTCCAAAAATGAATCTCATGTAGTCTTCGGTAGACAGTAGTGTTGAGCAGTAGTATTTTAGGGCCTCTATATTCTCCATCATTATAGTTTGTAACGACATATTTGTTGACAGTTGTGCTGTATTGGCGACATATTGTGGTCGTGGAGGTGTTGGAGCTGTATTGGCGACATATTGTGGTCGTGGAGGTGTTGGAAGCAATGGTACTCTTTTGTTACATCTTTGATTACGATGTGTTTGTGAATAATGTTTTCTTTTTCGTTTAACTTGTTCTGCTTCTTTGTAATAAATTGTTTCAAGTGTTATCAATATGGTATCTTCATCATCTGGTAGTACCGGTTCCATTAGTCCAGCTTCGAGTTCCAAAAAAAGTAGTTTCAAACTTCGTAGAGATCGTTGTAATTTAAACGTATTTAGGAATGATGCATATCTGGCAGAGTATAATGAGCATCTGTATCCTTTTAAATCTCGTAATATATCATTTGCGTCATTTGCATCTTTATTCGTTGCTTTATATGCACGGGTTGCAGCAAACGCAAATCCTCGTTGTTGAATATACAACTTTGCTCGTTGACTAAGTACATCATTATTAGTTGATGGTGCTTCCATGACTGTCGATGTGAATTACTGACTGACTGTGGTGTTGTAGGATCGCAATTTATACGTTTTTTGTACACAGTGGATTGACCTTTGAGTTAAGAAATGACTATTATTGGCTCTGGAACGTGGCTTTGTGGGTGTAGGATTAGTAACTGGCTTTGTGGCTGTGGCTCTTTACGTAGTGGCTCTGGAATGTGGCTCTATGGCTTTATGGCTCTATGGCTTTGTGGACAATGGATACTAGTGGCTTTATGGCTTGGTGACTTGCTGGTTTGGCGCTGTAGTGTATATAGTGAGAGGTTCTTGTAAGGTCAATTCACACTGGACACGACGCGACGCGTCGCATTATGACGCTGACCAAATATGGTTCGTAGGAATTTCTGCTATGCGTACGCGTGGCGTTTTTTCATGGATGCGTCATGATGCGTCAGAGATGAAAAATCCATCTTTGACGCGACGCGCTGCTTCCGGACAATAGACAAGGCTTCCGAAGTAGGGCAGATATAATGACAGCTAAATTCGTCAACAAAGAACAACTTATCGAATCAGTGAAAAAACTGCCTTGCCTTTA
>OLMO02000286.1:11587454-11606168 GCA_900291935.2 Cassiopea xamachana
CTCTTCCTTTCCATACAAGTGTATGTTCAAAGTTGCACTGATTATGCATAAAATACTCAGGATAATATTCATATGGCATTAAACATACTTACCGGCAATGAAGTGATCAGAGCACACGCGATTATGTTCGGAATCAGTGTTGATGTCCTTCCTGTTT
This sequence comes from Cassiopea xamachana, assembly GCA_900291935.2. Lineage (NCBI taxonomy): Eukaryota > Metazoa > Cnidaria > Scyphozoa > Rhizostomeae > Cassiopeidae > Cassiopea > Cassiopea xamachana. Next base: position 11,587,612 of record OLMO02000286.1, read on the forward strand.
AGCCTAGCAATCCACAGTTTTCTTCTATCACTCGCCAACTTTGCTTTTACCTGGCCCTGGTTCAACTTAACTTTTGGAAAACGGTAAAAAGACTTTGAAATGTCTCTGTTAGATCTATTTCCACAACCAAAAACCGCGCAGAAATGAACCATAATTGAAGCTTTGTGATGTTCGTGGTGTGCTGTTTTGGTGGTGCTTGTCCCCCAAAATAAAACGAGGCTGTACTAAAACGAGTCTCTGGAACACAGAATAGGAAAAGACATGATCAAATATAACTAAGGAATTTCTATTACAGCTGTAATTTTTACGATGCGTAGTTCACTACCAGGGTTAAACCAATTGCTCTTTATTTCCACATTCATTTATGATTCCTCGAAACGCACAATATGTTCTATGGATTCCCCACTAGCTCTTAAAGGTAACTGCGGAGTTCTCGAAGATAGACACAAATGGCACGTCTTTTCCATAACTCGTATTTCACTCGACTGCCTCCTACATAAACTTCGCTACTACATACTGCACCAATACACTAAAGGAGAGATGGGACATCAATCACAAACTTATTTATAAATCTATGATGTGCTTATAATGGATATATCAACAATGTGATGTGTTTACAAGTACCACATTGCAACGTTAGAAGTTCCAATGCAATCTCCTAAAGCATCAATGTATCTAACCCAAGGAATATACAGGGCAAACCTGGATTACTTGTATTAGTGCTAATGGTCTTAGAGCTGAATAAGATAACCTTTACTATTTAAAACAAATGGAAATAATTTCAATTCAATTCAACAACTACATATGGCACATCTTAACTAGATCAGGTTTGGGGTTAATGCAACGGCGATATTGAAACAGTATATATTTTGACTGAGAGACGAATCTTGATATGAGAAAGAGCATGTTTTGAAAACAACATGGATCAAAAAAAACACTTTTGTAATTGTGTACAAAGAAAGAGCGGGGCGACAGATTCAATATCTTTATATTACACAAGGAGGAGGAGGGGCATGATGACATCAAGAGTAGGTATTATGTATGCGAAAATGTAGCTTATACTACATACAAGTCGGTTGCAACTTGATGCCAAAAGTAGTTGAATGTGTTCTCTCTGAACCTTTGGAGCCACATAAATTCTGCAAGGTAGTCTGGAATCATAGCTCTGTTCGTTGGTTCATATTGAGATTTGAATTTGTTCTTTGCCCTCTGCCACATGACCTCTACATGGTTGGTGTCAACCCCTGTAACAGGGTCCACGAAAAAAGTGAATGATTTACCGTCTCATGTTCATAACCTAGGGCACCCAACTGATTATACGCCTGCCACATGTCTGAGTGTATAATGGAGCCAGGCATCACCCATTGCTGCACTATTTGGGAGTAAAGTTCCTGCATCCCTTGCAGGTACAGGAATCAAGAAGCCCTTCTCAACGGCGTCGTAACCCCCAACTATCCATTGCTCCTTGACAATTCTGCCGCGATTATATTTCTTCTTGCAAGCAAACTCTCATCTATTTCAACCACCCGATCTTCACCTCCAATGGGCTCTGGGTGGTTCAAAAACGATGACATTCAGACTTCGCGGCAGAATTGCTTCCAGTCAACAATTGTCTGCTCGCTTCCAATTTCAACTTCCCACATTATTTGCTCCTTCGACACACCCCTACTCCTCCCACAATCCGTGCTCCAAAAATAGGTGAAGCAAATCGCTTGCCACAGGTGCAGTGAGATCCGTCGAAGAAGCTCCCCTTTCTAATATTGATTCTCCTTCGGCAATCTTTCTCAGGACAACGCCATACTCTGCCATCCAGCCTGTCCCTGGCCCGGCCCTCTACACAAACTGAACCGAATGTCTCACATGTGGCCTCCGGTGCCAAGAGGCCGTTTGCCCTGCACCACGAAATTGTTTCCTCAATATTATCTGGAAAACGTTTGAAGATGATACTAAGTTTCATTGTGCGAAATTCTTCTTCATTTGGCACCCTAGCCATTTGAAAATTTGATTCGTTGTTCTACTCAACAATAGCCGGAGATTCATTGACTGCTTTTCTACAAACTAAATAGTGCAAGGACTGGCAGCCTTTTTGCTATTTATCCAAGTCGGTATTGCTCACCTTCAATTAAACGATCTATCTGCGCAGGAAATGAACACCAACACACATTTCAAATAATAGGTAGGTAAATGGCGTAAATTACCCTTGCGTCACAGTATCAGCAAACATTTGCAGGAAATGAAGCATGTAGTAGCTATGAAATAGCTTTCAAAATACACACAAGGTGGTGATTACGAATGCACTTCCTTCTTTGGAAGAAAGTGGTGCTTGAATCACCAAAAATATGTTTATAAACTAAGTATTTGGAATTTGATACCTATAACAGTTTGTAAGTGTTTATATAAATTGAACATTTCAGCCACGAGCGTACAAACTGGGGGGCATAGGGTTATGTGCCCCAAAATTCTACAAGATACAACAGAACTGACTTGAAAAGGGTTGAAATTCGTTTCTTAGAGAGGCTTCAAGATTAACGAATGAAAATATCCACAATGTAATTTTATTACGAGGAACTTCTGAGAAATTGTCCGAAAGATTTTTAGACGAAGTTCATCCTCCGACAAATTATATGACGAATTTTTTGTTACTAATGTAGTTGAAGTTGGAGCAACACGATTTTTAGAGAAGATGCAAATTTATGAACAAGCTACTTTTAAACGGCCTAAAAATAAAGGAGCTGTTAGCACTACTAGAAAAGAATTAAGAAACTGTATATCGGTATATATTTTGGGCATTACAACTTTTAAAATGATAAAAAAGGGAGTTCTATTTACAATAACACAAGATGAGTGTGACCTAATTTCAGCCTCTCCCATAGTTTCAGATATAAAAGCACGAAAACGTGCTATAATTCTACTGTAATAAAGGCAGCACCTAATGCAATCTCAATAGCTATGTAGCAATAAGAAAATTAATCATAGCAATATCATACAATCCACTTTAAACGGCAAGATGAATTCAAAAACTTAGGCGGATGAAACCCCACCCTCCCCCCTTCTCCCTCAAAAAGTGAACAAGACTGTTAAAAATGCGAACATGTTATTTTTAAGATAAGCCTTCACACGGGTTAGCTTACCATATGTAATTCATAAACTATTCTAAATAATATGAGTAACGTTTATTTTCTCTATGTCATGACTGCATGGAAGGAGTTTGATAAATGATGTATATTACTGCCGTTAAAACATAAACGCAAAGTCATAGGCGTTGGACGACCTCGAATGTAGGGGCTAGTTACACATCTGCCCGAATGGGCAAAATCATCCAGAGAGTTATTGGTATTAATTAGTTTTACGAACTTCTCTAAGCAATGGCGATTAGATTTTAAGATTATGATAGTGATTTTATACCCCCACTCCATTTCACCCACCCCCAGCACCCCTAATATGCATCGTCTAAGAATGGGAATCCCTTTCCTCTCCTTTCTGTATAATTTGATCAATAGCCAAATAGCATATTCATTAAAGACCAAATAAAGATAGGAAGAATTAAAACCTTTTCATTTCCCTGTTTTCCTATTATATTGAAAAAAGAACAAAGGGGGCTCAGCCCCCTAAACAGAGGTGCATTTACCATTGGGCACACTGGGGCATGTGCCCAGGGGCCCTCTAAAATTTTTACATTTCGGGGCCCCCAAGCCAACTTTGAAAATCCTAGGAAATAGCCTAGAATTGTCTCATTCATTTCAAGGGGCCCCCAATCCACTCTGTGCCAAGAGCAACAGCAAACATAAATGCTGCCCTGCCTCTAGAGCTCCTAAGCTCCAAACCACTGGAATAGGTTATATCTAGATAATTTGATTCATAACCAAATAGCATATTCATTACTGACCAAGTAGAGAAAGGAAGAAGCAAGCTTTTGGCATTTGCATACAATGAAATTAATGACACAGCAAAATTTTATTATCAAAATGCCGCCAGATGTTCATTTTAAAGTTTTTCCTCGTTTGTTTACTTTATAGTATGCAGTAATTTTGAGTTTTTTACTAAATTTCCTATATCAATGAGTAGTTTATGGGACCATAAGGGATGAAAGTGTGAAGACCGTTGTAAAATTTTAATGATGGTTTTCAGTTACTAATATGAATTGTTCCTCCATATAGGCTTCTATTAAACACCATAATAAAAATTTACATGCAAATGCATAAGTGGTATTATCTCAAATATTTTTGAAGTGCAACAAGTGAATTCCAGTTTGAGTTAATTGTCAAAGCATATACACTATGAAGTTCATTCTTCATCTCCATATTGCATGTCATAAAGAAGCTGACAAATTTTAATCTTAGCCAGCCTCTTTTTCTTCTTTGGCAGCTCTCTCATTATTGGGATTCAGCTGCGGCAATACAAAGAGTCTTCATCATTTTCACCCTCTATGGTTTTCTTCAGCATATTATATCACACTTTTCTATGGATTGCATCAATGCTGAGGCCTGGGACTCCTTCTTCGTTTTTCTACTTGGTTAGGAAGGCCTAATTGGAGTCTCTGTGACTACCTCACCAATGCTACTTGGACTTGGTGGTGTAATCACAGAGTCTTCTGAAAATGGACTACCAATAGGGTCGAGCATTAGAGGTAAATTGCGTATATTTCACAGAGAAATGCCATTTGATCAAATAACTGGCACTTTGGCGATTCCCTGGCAGGTGCACCAGATTTTGACGGGCGGTTCCTCTTGTCAAGGCATTTCTTCAACATGTCCCTCAAATTTTCCAATTGTTGTTGAAGGAACCTAACTGAAAATAAGATGAGAAATCGATTTTAGATAAATAATTGTGAATACTTTGTACAAGCAAAAGGAAACAGAAACTAGAGTTTCTCTTATGGATTTGAGTTATATGACATGACACAGCAAGGCCCAGTCATTACAATTTTACCTCACATCTTTACATTCTCGTTTTGAAAATAGAGAAAGAAGCAAAGAAATGTAGCTTAATCTGGTTTCACAACTCACCATTGTTATTGAACATGGAAGATAGACTCTTCCAGGCATTTTGCTTCATTGTCCTATCTTTATAGCAATGTGAATTTACATTCCACAGACAGGGCAGACCTCTGACTGCCTCCAGAAATGCCTCCTTGTCAAAGGCTGTTGACTTCTAAAATGTGGCCAATCCTGTGGTAAACCATTTATTGCTAAGATTTCGTTAAGACCTATATCATAATCGTGTCACTTGTCAATGAATTCTAATTGCCGTTCTGGATCAGCTACAAGGGGTTGATTATATGGTAAAAGCTTGAGAAATTCTTTATAATATTGGACTAGTTGCTCTCGGTGAAATGAAGGCTATACAGTTTGTAGAGTTTCGTAAACTTTCTATCACCCCATCCTAAGTGAATATGATAAACTATCAGTAAAAATTTACCTTTCCCATGCTTTATATTTCCTCTCCTTGTTGTTGCATTCCAAGGATTGCTGGCAAAACGTTCGCATTTTGTCCGGAAAGTGCCTCAATTGGCAGAGTAAAGTTAAATTGGCTACCACTATTTGACACCATTTTGCTTTCACTCTTCTCTTTCCACCCTTCGCCGCGAAATAGTAGGATTCTATCGTACTGCAAGCGAATTCGCAGCGAAATTCGCCTCGTGGAATTCAGCCTTTACAGAGATCGTGGGGAAATTACATTTTTTTCAAACTTCTTTGCATGACCATATCTTTACAATAGAAATACAAATCTCGCTCTAAGGTAATCTGAACTTAGCTGGATTACAATAATACATGCTAAACTTAACATCAAAATATGATAATTACATCAATAACGAAGAAAAGAAAAAAACAAAAAACAAAGATATTAATAGTTTAGGAGCTTTGGGTCGCACCTTGCTTTGTTCCTCATACAGAATATATAATAAGTTTTGCGGATAATTATTGTCGATAACCTAGAGATAACGAACCTGAGATCGCGATTTTCAATGCCTCTTTCGTTGCACATTTGAAGAAGTGAGTCAGAGGAGTTACCAAATATACCAAGGCAGCTAATGCACAGGTTAACAAATTTTATTTTATTGTAGTTTTTGGCAAGATTTGTAAGAAGGGGGCGATACTTAAGTTCCTTACGATGAGCGTTATTGTATAAATTTGCCTCACAACCCACTGTTAATTCTCTAATGTAAAGGGTGTTGTCAGCTGTGGAAAGAAGGATATCAGGGCGAAGATTATCAACAGTAATGGTACAAGGAGAAAGATAGCCGGGGAGATCTACATATAGTCTGCCGGTTTTATGGATTCCAGTGTTTGAGCGATAAAGCTTAAAGCTGAGTTATGTCGCCAAGTGTAATGCCCTTCATTCAGGTACGTCTTACATCCTGCAACAATGTGGAGGAGTGACTCAGGGTGGAGGCAAAAGGAACAGTCTGATGTGGTGGAAAGGTTCCATAGATGGAGATTTTTTCTAGTAGCAAGTGTATTGTTTAGGTATTTGGTGCTAAAGTTGAAGATATTTGCGGGTAGATTGCTTTGTGGTTTAGACCACAATGAAATTTAGTTTTTGTATGGAATGATCAAGGAGGAAAGTTATGATGAATCCCTGTGATGGTAAGTGTGGTAAGTGAGATTAAAGTCTACTGGTGTGTTCATTGCGAATGAATTTTAACATCTGTTTTATGTTTTTGTAAACATCATATTGAATGTTTGTCCCAAAGCTGGTACTTTTCCATAATTTTGTTATAGTTTCATCGCAGGATGACTTTATCGAAGAACGTAGCGTTGTTTGACATTGCTGGAATTTAATAGAAGGTAACTGAAAGGCCTGTCCATATTTATAATAGAATAATAGAACTATTTTTTTTCAAACTTCATATAAGTATATTGAAATTCTACAATACAATCATAAACCTCGCTAAACATAGGTAGTTTATAATTGGCTACTCGTGTTGCAAATGAAAAATTAATTTAGAAAAGAAATGTATGAATAAGTCAGTAGTTCCGGAGTATTCCAATCCTTTCCTCATCTGCAGAAGATGAAAGAAGCAGATCTGATTGTAATGGCAGATATCTTTTTCAAAATGTATTCTTGATGAACATTTTCAACCTTGATCTCTTTGAGCATGTCAATAAAAGCAGTTGAGAGGGATGAAATAATACCTAAAGTGCTGATGGAGAGGCTTATTGGTTTGACGTCATTGTACTGTTGTCTTAGATTTACAGTCAAGTCCTGGTATTTGTTAGTTTTTCGAGCTGCGTTAATAGATAGATTTGTCTCGAAACCAACGGTGAGTTCAAGAATATACAAGCAAGTGTTTTTAAAGGTTAAGAGAAGGTCTGGTCGTAAGTTATCCCCAGTAATAACTGATGGACTTAGAAGCCTGGAAGATCGGCATACAATGTTGTACCTGTAACTCCTTGTAATGGTAATGCAATTAAGTGAAGGGCAGAGTTATGGCGCCATGTGTATCGACCTTCGTTAAGGTAATTGTTGCAGCCAGCTACAACGTGGAGAAGAGACTCTGGTTTCAGACAAAAATGACAATCAGATGAGGTAGCAAGTCCTCATTTGGAAAGATTCTTTCTAGTTGGGAGAGTATTATTGATGTATCTAAGTGTAAAGTTGAAAATATTTTTGGTACATTAGACTGAACAGAAGACCAGACAGAGTTTAGTTTAGGTAAGGACTTTGAAATAACAGCAGAAAAGAAAGACCCTTGCGAGACTAAATGAGACTGTAGTCTCTCTTCCTGAGATGATCGAAAAGCTTTAAGCACCTCTTTTGTATCTTTGTATCGGTCATATTGCAGGCTTGTGTGCGTACTTGTTGACTTCCAAAGATGCTTAATATCCTCATTTGGGGAGCATTTAAGAGCATTACGAGCGACATTCTGACATTTGCTAAATTTAATAGATGGAGGATAAAGGCTTAAACCAAACTTTGCGTTAGTAAGAAAGACAATGCTGGGTGTTCCACACACTGGAATTTCCAGCCATTTTCGAACATACGATGAAACAATATTATCAAGATTTTCAGACACCCATGTTTTTGAAAGATCAGCTACAGTGAAGTGCCAAGAAATTTTAGAAAGTTGGTGCCTGCTATATAATAAAATTTTGTATTTGGGATGCAAAGGCAACTGGTAAATTTGAGCTAGAATAGTATTTGTCATATCAATTAGCTCAGACTTGTGCATGTAATTACTCATTTGAAAATCGAAGTATCTCCCAAGATACTTGAAGGAACTACCAGTGTTAACACAAGGTACTAGCTGACTGTTGATAAAGAGCTTTGGTTGATACTGAACTGATTTTGTTCGTACTTTTTTCATACCAAATGTGACACATTTGTCAACCCTAATAATCATATCAGCCCATTGGCACCAAAGAGTAAAACGATTTAAAAGAAGTTGATTTTCGTTTTCCTGACCACTAACTACTGACTTATCATCGGCAAACTGGAACCAGTGGATTGGCCGAAGAGAGAGGAGGGTACCCATTGACGACACTTTTGTTGAAGAAGCCACACTGACGGTATTCATCTGATTTAATGTGTTGAATAAATGTATTGAAGCAAAGGTTAAAGAGAAGAAGACTTAGTCAATCGCTTTGAAGGACTCCATGACCTACAGTAATTAATGGGGTATTAAAATTTTGAGTGATGATTGATGTTTTGACATCAGTATAAAGATTACGAACTAAACATTTAATGTGTTCTGGAATATGATTATAACTGAGGAAGTCTTGAATTAACTTATGATGAACCTCACCGAACGCATTCTTAAGATCAAGAAGCGTTACCACTAGAGATCGCTGCTTTACTCTTGCTTGATTGATGACATGGCCCATCTGTGCTCTTGCTTGATTGATGACATGGCCCATCTGTGCTGTATGCTCTAACATGCCTGAAATCTTAGGATAGAATCCTTTTTGAATAGCAGTTTTTACAAAGTTGTTCTCTGTAAGAAATTTGAAAATAGAATTTCTAAGGCAAGATGTGAAAATTTTCAATGGTATTGATTCGAGAGTGATATAATTTTTTTTTTGTAACTTGCTCATATAATCTTTATAATCTAATCATACAGATACAAATCTCGCTAACAACAGGTAACTTGTATTTGGCTTGCCTGGTAATACAATAATTATATAATGCTACAATGCTACAAAGGATAAGTAAAAGGGGTATTAGTAGATAGTGGTAGTTAGTAGGTTAGAAGTTCTGGATTAGTCCATGGCTTATTTCGCATACAGAAAATATAATAGGTAGTGCGCATGGATTATGATTGTTATCAATTTCTTGAGGATATATTTAAGATGCTTTCCTTCACAATTAAGATCCTTGTACATTTGGATATAAGCATCACAAGAATTCACGAAGATACCGAGCGAGCTGATAGAGATGTTTATAAATTTAACTTCATGGTAATTAGATGATAGTTCTTGCATAAGGTTACGGTTTTTCTCATATTTTGTACTTGCATTATTATCAATATTAGTTTCAAAACCCACAGTAAGTTCGATTATATATAGGATGTTATTAGCAGTGGAAAGAAGCATATCAGGACGAAATTGCTCACCAGTAATGATACAGGGGGAGAGAAAGCCTGGAAGGTCGACAAAAGGGGAGATATCTTTGATATCTTTCAAGGTTGAGGCAATAAAATGAAGTGCTTAGTTGTGTCTCCATGTGTAGCGACCTTCTTCCAGATATGTTTTACAACCAGCTACAACATGAAGGAGGGCCTCAGATTTTAAGCAGAAAGAGCAATCTGATGATTGAGAGAGATTCCACTTTTGAAGATTGTTACGTGTAGCAAGAGTGTTGTTGAGGTATCTAATGGTGAAGTTAAAAATATTTTTCGGAAGTTTACTCTGTGTAGAGGACCATAAGGAGTTCAGAGATTTCAAGGAATGATTGAGCAAAAATGATAAAATAAAGCCTTGAGATATCAATTGGTTGGAAAGTTTATCCGTATGTTCTTGTTGTACCACCTTTAAAACCTGTTTAGTATTTTGATAAATATCATATTGTATGTTTGTTCCACAACTGGTAGATTTCCATAGTGAATTAATAGTATCACTGGATGAAGATTTAAGAACGCTGCGGAGGACATTTTGACACTGCAGGAATTTGGTAGATGGAAGCTGGAAATTTAAGTCTAATTTGCTTTGGGGAAGAAAACTTCCGCTAAGAGTAGCGCTAATCGGAAGTTCTAACCATTTGCGAACAAATCTTGTAGTAACAGAGTCTAAGTTTTCAACAACCCAAGTCTTAGAAAGGTTTGTAACAGTAAGCGGCCAGGACAACTTAGAAAGAACCCAACGATGATATAGAAGTAGATTATTTGATGGTAGGATTGTAAACGAATATAATAATAATAAATAAATAAATATTTAGGCACGATGCCCTATCAGCGAGTTAAAAAGCTGCTCTTCCTAGAGGTGCTATATTGCTACTACCCATCTCAGCTTTTCAGAAGCTGTTTCATTTCCTTTTAGAAGCGAACTAGAGAGGGGTGGTTTCTATGTTGTTGTTGTGGGATCTCGTTCCATGTGAAGGCTCCTGTGCATTGGAAACTATTCTTTGTAACGTCTAGTCGAGGCTTCGGTAGGTGCAAATCTCGGCTATTTCTAGTGGAATAGCTTGAGATCTGGGATCTCTTGGCAAACTTCTCGTGTAAATTTTCTGGATATTTGCCATTATGGATCATATTTTATCAATTTTTTTGACAGGCAGCCAGTCACAGATCCATCCATCCTTGTGTTTTCGGTTTTCAATCAATTTTTTGGCTCTAGACTGTAATTTCTGCAGAGTATCTAGCTTGGAATCTGAAATGCAGCCCCAAATGATGTTACCATACCTTGGGTGGCTCTCAATCAGTGCCCGGTTTACAACAGCTAGCTTTGACTGGGGTAGAATATCCTTCAGCCTCTGAAGGGCAGAGAGGCCACCTTTAACCTTAGCTTTAACTTTTATATATTGATCCTTCCAGCTGAGGTACTCGTCTATTTTAAGACTAAGATATTTGGTTCTAGTAACCCTACCTATTGTTTTCTGGTTGACTTTAATTTCCTTAAGCTCATTCAGGCTCTGTATCTTGAATATAGATATCATGTAGTGTCTTGAAAGACTTATGACCATGAATTCACTTTTATTTGCGTTTAAACTAAGCCTGTTTTGCCTCATCCATTCCGCGAAATTGGCCATCTCAATATCTATATTCCTTGTAGAGATGCGCTATCACTAGAGGAACAGGTTATGCTCGTATCATCAGCGTACATGATGGGAGTTGCGCCTTGAAGACAACATTCAAAATCATTAATGGGTATAATGAATAGTAAGGGCCCCAAGCATGACGCGCATTGATAGTGGTGTCATCGGCATAGTTAGTGTTCTATTTACAAAGATATCATTTATTAAAGCATTGAACAGTAGATGTCCTATACTGACCCTTGTGGAACACCTACTTCAATTTCTTTGGCGCTAAATGTACCATTTCGTCTCACCCATTGTCTCCTTTGAAAGGTGATTTTGAATGAGTTTTAGGACTTCAATGCTAAGTCCTTAAGCATAAAATCTTGTATTTGGAAGACAATGATTCATGCTGTCAAATGCTTTTGATAGATCCATGAAGGCTGCCCCTGCAAATCCACTTTTTTCAGTATTATTTTGCAATTTTGCTAAAAACATGTTGTCTACCGTAAATCCTCAAATTACCCCCTGGGGTCATAATCCATACGAAGCAGTTCAACCAATAAGCTACTTTTCGATACTACAAATACAAGAAATAGGATGTTTCTAAAGGAGATGAGATTTTTCATTGATTATTGGCTGCTTTTACTTTCGTAGCTCCATAGAGCACTAATAAAATCTCAAATAGCTGCAGTCACATGCTCGGGTGGGGGCTTATTCGAGGGATGGGCTTAGTAATAATCTGTAGTTCTAGGGTGGGGGCTTATTCGAGGGGGGGCAATTCGGGAATTTACCTTATTATGATTTTCTCTGAACCCCACTAGAAGGGTTGAATGTTTGTATGCGATGAAAACATAACCTTTTTTATATACGAGTCTTTCAAATATCTTTGATATTGTAAGGAGAAGCCTTATCGGCCTATGCTTGGTGCTGTTCGTCCTCTAACCTTTTTTGAAACATCAACAAAGTGCTATTATGTATAAGTGCCATTCTTATGCTTTGAAATTCCTCTCCTTGTCAGGCAATTTAGACAAATTCCAAGGGGTTTAGACAGAACAATTGCGCTTTGCAAAGGCTCCGCCTCTATTGGCAAAGTTAGATTGCCTGACATTACTTGGTACCTGTGTTGATTTAGTCATGTCTTTTCATGTTTCGCAGCAAATTTGTAGAACTATTGTCTACTTCCAGCGATTTTGCGGCAACCATCTGTAAGATCTCAAAGAATGACTGCTAGAGGTTGATATACCAAGATAAGCAAAAATGCCTGCTTCACCATAAATGGCAAAGCTGGGCTTTACTTTGTGAGTTTGTCAATAAATTTTGAAATAAGAAATGACTTAATATCTGCAGATCTCCTAGTGAAGTGCCTGCCATCTTGACGCTTAAAATTCCTCCTATAGTCTGCCATGTTGGCCTTAACTAAACTCGGCTAAACTAACTAACATCCAGATCCAGAAATTTACGCACAGGGGGTAAAGTCATGGATCCATTTAGCTGGTTTAATGTTTCCGTATGTGTTAGATAGAAAACATTCAAATAAAGAACAAGCTTGCAACAGAACATAACAAGACTTTTCAGCCCAATGTATTTATACAGAATTCAAAATGTCACACTGTCCAGTGTCCTGGGCACTAGTCTCTCAATACTACATCTTTCCCCTTTTCCTAAAACAGGGTGCGTTGTCTTTAGCGTGAGAAATTTTGAGTGCGCGATTGCCCGGGTTTGCAACCTTATCTTAGTTTTCCACGGCAAAATTTTGCGAAATGATTCATTTTCCCGCAGTTATGACACTCTTTCCCTTTTGCAGGGCAGGCATTGAGGCGAGGGGTAGGACCACCACAATTTTGGCAACTTTTAGGCTTCGTGGAGAGTTTTGACATCTGTTCTTTACCCTCTATTTCAGCGGACTGAAATTTGCTAATTTCATCTCTCCTACCATCAAGAAGCATGGCTTTAAGATCATAACTAGGGTCACGTAAGGCTTGTTTACGAATACGGGTGGACGTGCCCTCTATTATTATCTGTTCTTTTAACTCAAAGTCTAAGTTTTTAAATTCACATGGCTCTGCTAATGCTCTCAAACGCGTATGGTATTGATCTAGAGTTTCATTCTTTTGCTGAAAGGCTTTACGAAAAACATAAACATCATACATGACGTTTTTCTGTGGTTGAAAGTGCTGTGTTAGTGTCGGGAATCTTCCACTGACACAATGAACCGATGAGTACTAGAGGACTGTATACTAATCTAACCTTAAGTGCCGGACTCGTACTACACCTTACTACAACACCGTAGGCAACACAAAAACAAATAACGCTAATGTATTGAACTTAAGGCTCGATATTTATCTCAACAACAATATATTTAACTACAAGCTACTGTTACGATATCTAAAATAATCTACTATCTGAATACTGGGACTTACGGGTACTACGGGGGTGGGGGTAGGTAAAGTTATATAATACTTCTATGGGGGCTGTGCACACACCTATTTGCACACAAATATAAACAGTGGACTCTTTTAACTACTTGCAATACGAATGAATACACTACACTTACAATACAAAACTATCAATATAAATGTGAATATTTATGCGCGTTTGCTATTTTACGTGTCCACTGATCTGCGTATGATGATTATGATGATCCCAATTGGATCTCAAGCTGCAACTACTCCCTTGAGCACCCTTACGCAAATATGAAAGGGACTCACGTACTACACAATGACTTCCTGGCCCCTTGCCTTTGTCTTTCCTTTACGGCTGTTCGTCTTTCTCTGAACAACTTTAACCTGAGTGACAGTCACTCTACAAACTAGAGCGCTTCTCCCTCTCACGCACACACTAGTGCATCTGTTGGCTTCAATGATTACAGAACTGGGAACAATAGGCGTTTAACTGCTTAAATAACCTATCCAAGGGGGATTGCCTATTGCTCCATGCTAAGCAAAGCGTTCAACTAATTACACATACAAAAGATCACTAAGTGCACCAACAAAAGACTATTTAGTATGCGTTATCGCTTGTCGGTTATAACGTCATTGTCCACACATGAACTGAGACAGCTCGCCGTGCATTAGCATGTTCCGAACGTTCTCGATATTGCGTGACTCAAACAGTCACGTAGTAACTGTCCCAACTGTTCCATTTTCATAGGCGATTCCCTGCTATTGCCTTTGGACTAGGCCTAATCCAGCACATTAGTTTGTCCTTCGCTGTGTCAAAGTCATTTGCTTCACCTGTATCGGGTAACTGAGCAAAGATGTCACGAATCCTTGAGCCAGCCTGGTAGAGGAGAAGAGCGCGTTTACGTGCANATTATTGGTAATGCCAGATGCTGCGATGAACATTTCGAAATCCATGAGCCATTTTGCCATCGAGTAGCAAGACTCGCTCCCACTTCGACGTCAGGTTTGAACTCTGTCACGGGATGCAGCGAAATGCTGGACATTGTGCGACATATTAAGAAGTAGTCTAATTAATTCCATCCTCGTCGCCAGTTTAATGTTTCCGTATGTGTTACATAGAAAACATTCAAATAATTAACAAGCTTGCAACAGAACATAACAAGACTTCTCAACTCAATGTATTTATTCAGAATTCAAAATGTTACACTGTCCTGGGCACTAGTCTCTGAATACCACATCTGGTATCCACAATCCATCAGAAAATATATTGAGACTTATGGTTAGATCTTAACAGAATTTTTGGAGATAATGCAAAATTGTTGTTGTGGAGATGATGTGACTGCATTCGTTGTTGCCAATGTCATTTTCAGCTATCTCTATCAAATCTTCATAAACACCATTGCTTGAGGGTGGGGGAATGAGGAGGGAGGGGCTGTTTTAAAATATTTTTCATAACTGCTTTAATTTTTACTACGCAATGGTTGGCTAATAGTATTAGAAGATTTTATTGAATTTCTCTCGGTATCATGCATCAAATGAAATATTGGCATTGCGTTGAAATGGTAGAGAAGAGCTGTTTCACAATTGTTGTGGATGATTGCAGCTTTTAGGTTTAGTTTAACATGGATGGTGCTGGGTACGAATTTTGATGTTGGAATTCATTAATTTGATGATATTTACCTTTTTGGCTTTGACAACAATAACGCTAGTCTGCAACTTTCAACAGAAGAGCACAACGAGAAACATGTCAGACGGAGTTCCTTTCTTCTTTATTTAATTCAACATTCCAGAGTTCATTAGGTCGACTTACCATAAGAACCGATGTTAGGACGTAACCGATGTTAAGACATAACCAGAAAGACTTTGTTCATTGTACATTCAATATCCAATAGTGCTTCCTCTAACTCAGCAAATTTTAGCATGCTTCTACCAACCATTTTTGCAGGGCACCTCTTCATGATGCCAATCAATCGCTCGAAGAATCCTCCCCACCATGGAGCACGAGATAAGTTGAATTTCCGCAATATTCTTTGATTTGCCAAGTAGTTAGTAAGGTCTTGATTTTTCTTCAGTTTCTTCAACCACTTGCTTGTTGCAACAAATGTCTTTCCATTATCAATAACCATTACTCTTGGGGTCCCTCTTCTTGCAACGAACTCCTTCATGGCGCGCTTGAATTCTTCTGCAGAAAGATCTTTGCAATGTTTCAGATGTACTGCTCTTTTTGCACTACAGGTGAAGAATGCTATATATGACTTTCTGGCAGCATTTTTACTCTCTCGATACAGAATTGGTCCCGCAAAGTCCCCTCCTGTGTATGTGAAAGGATCTGTTAGTTGTGCCCTGAAGTCTGGTAGATGTAATTTTGTAGGTGCTGGTAGTGCCTTAACCCTGAACCGTTTGCAGTGGTTGCGATTGTAGATGACTTTCTTTACCTTGGGCCGTACTTTTGTCATCCAGAATCTTTCTCTTATTTTTCCCATTGTCGCTGACACTCCTCCAGTTCTGCAAATTTGCTGTTTCTTTGTATGAAAATGGGATTGTAGTCTGCTACTTTTCCATTGCATCTCCATATCCCCTTTGAATCTTTCACGAGCTCAGTGCCAGCTACCAGTTCTTCTTTTTGTTGCACCTTTTTACCCAGTAAATCTCTGCAGATTCTATTTCCTCTGTTGATAGTGCTGACTCTCTCCTCTTTCCTTCACGGCAGTTTGTTATGAAGCGCATCGCTAAGGCAGTTATCTTTAGTGTTTTCCAAAGAGGATACTTGGGCAGCAAATTGCTAAGAACATCTTTCTCACCAATCTTTTCTTCTTTCGCCAACACCTGCCTCTCCTTCTTTGGTAGTCTCTCAGTTTCACTGCCAGCATCTACTGAAAGGTCTGGCTGTTTAGGCCATTCTTCTGTTCGTGATAACCAGTTTGGTCCACAAAACCAAAATGCATTCAGCTTTCTTGGATCGCATCCTCTGCTCCCTAAATCGCTAGGATTTTCTCCCGTTAGAACATAATGCCATTTTTTTATGTCACTGTCAGTTATGGCCTTAATTCTGTTCCGCACAAACAAGCTCCACGTGCCCTTTCCTTCCATCCAATGCAGTACTGTGGTGCTGTCCACCCTTCCATGGATTTCTGAGATTGGGTATTGTTTCAATGCAGTCTTGACATAGGCCATTAGTTTACTTAAGGTGTGTGCAGCAATTCTGGCTTTCGCCATCAGCAAGTGTTGGCTGACCTCTTCATTGTCGTAATGAGCTACCAGATAAATGCATGCTGCTACAGCTGACTTGCTGGCATGTGCAAACCCATGCAACACCATCTTTGCAACATTTGATGCAATGATTCCTCTAGGCACGCTAATAGATTGAATATCCACCAGGGTCTTAATCCACTGTTTCCAAGCCATTGCTACAGTGCCTTGTACGTCTTCATCTTATGACAACTTTGACTAGCCACAACTGACTATAAAGTATCTTGGCAGTGATGATGACTGGTGAATGGATCAAATATGCCTAATGGATCAAATATGCCTAATGGATCAAATATGCCATTAATTGTGGATAGCATCTTTCTTTTTGTCAACAAACCATCCTTTCGTCTTTCTATGCATTTTGAAAAACTGATTGCAAGCTCATCTTTTCTTTTCTACCATGGGATGCCAAGTATCTTTGTCTCGTCTGATTTTGTGCCCATTTCTTCCTTTGCGTATGTTGTCAGCTCTTCGTTCACCAGTAAATTCTCCTCTGAGTCTTGAGTTTCCACTTCTTTGTTGTTGCTATGCCATTTATGTAAGCTAAATCCTGCTTCTTGCAATATATGTGATGCTTCCCGTTTGAATTTGAGGAGCTCTTCTTTGCTATTACCACCACACTGTACATCGTCCACGTATGTATTTCTTAGCAAGGTTTCTACTGTGCCGGGGAACTCTACGTTGTACTGACTTATGTGCTTAGTCAATGTTGCTCCCAGGATGTACGGACTTGATGCTGCGCCAAATATCACTCTTGTAAACCTGTACTCTACCGTCTTTCTCTCATCAAGATTGTTGTACCAGAAAAGGCGTTGAACATCTCTATCCGCAGGATCTACCTTTATCTGCAGGAAAGCCTTCTTAATGTCTCCAGTGATGCAGTTGAGTGACATGCAATTTCTCAAAAGAGTATCCAAGATTAACGGCTGTAATGGGGGCCCCTTTTCCAAACAGTCATTTATCGAAGGCATTTCTGTGGAGGATTTTGTTGAAAGGTCGTTACTCGCAATACAAAGAAAGGGATTAATAACTTTTGCAATTAATAATCAAACAGCGCAGCGATGTAAATAAGTTTAATTATAGCAGTATGACATAAAAGTACAATATAGCATAAGAAGGGTGCTTAATTTCCTAATACGTATAGTTTCTTAACAGTTACTGTGAAAGTATGCATCATATTTTTGAATACTCTTTTAATATACGTCAGGCACATTTTTCCACAACCTGGAGTTCCCAGGCACATATATATTTTATATAAGCCTGCTAGCTGCGCGTGCTTAGTTCTATTTCGCAGGGTAATTGTTGTCACCTATCCGTGAAGTTATTTCACAATAACAACAGCACTCTTCAATATCAACTTAACATCAGCATAGCATTCGAATCCAGAAAAACTAAACTATAAACAATGAATCCTTCGTTCATATGTGCTCCGTCGGGAGTCCATAATAAAACTATTTCAAGAATATGACAGTAATTTTTTCGTGGAAATTAGCCTAATCAACAACTCGCGAGAGTGTGCGGGTACATGCAAGGGTTGTCCTTTCCTTCATGATATTGACTTCCTCATTGAAGTACTATTATTTATTTGTCTGTCATTTTGCGTGGGGTGTTTGTGTTTGAATCCCCAGACTTCGCAGACCTTCCAGTCTAGCGACCAACTTCTGAGTGGAAAGATAATCAATTATAATTATTAATCATCCACTTTTCCAGATACATGGAAGTTCTGTGATTTTT
>OLMO02000286.1:11608650-11625329 GCA_900291935.2 Cassiopea xamachana
TCACCCTACTGTTCAACAACGTGGGACTATAGCCCCCGCCACAGCTCTCGCATCTATGACATAGCTGTTTGTCTTCCCCAGCAGTTATTTTAGCCCCTCCTAGTAATATTGAGGCGTATGCCTTATTATTATTTCCTAGTAGAAGTTAGTATGTGCGTGCTACTCAATGTGTGCCATAATGTGAGATGTCTTTCCAAGAACACCGGCCGTTCCTACCCCCAGATATAAGGTACCCAAGAATGGGACTTCTCCTTGGTAATTTGTATTCTCCCTAAAAAACAGAAATGTTGCGTATGTACACTAAGTGCAGAGTCCAGAAAAATGTCAAACCTTGCTCCGTCAGTAACATCTTTTTGTATAATATTCCTTGTTATATATCATCGATATGAAGTTTCCCATATTGTCCCTATATTTTCCTCATGCAAAATCACCTGGTTTATGTGCATCAGAATTTTTCTCAATTCTTTATGTAAATTCCTGGGCCTTCCTTTAAACTAACATAAGTTTAAGAAACCTTTCTCCGGCTCATAGCCGGGGAGCCGTGACTTTTTCTGGACTCTGACTAATTGTTATAGTAAGTTTGAGCTGCCAGTATACATTCAGCATATATTTGTCTGCCTCATTGAGTCATTTGTTTTTCCTTTGGTGTATGCTCCCTAAATATCTCATTTGACCAATAGAGAGAACAATTAGCTATTGACCGAGTGTTGGGTACTAAATTTCTGTCTATTAATGAGAATAAGCCTTATATTTATAAATGTTTTAACCAGCGTAGAGAGATCTGGAATGTATTGTCATGCTGTCAATAGTGGCAAAACACCAATTCATAACCCTTTGGTAATTGCTAACAATGGTAGCTATAGCAGGTGCCCTAGTATTTTGGTAGTATCTTCTAGATTAACGTTTCTTTTACACACTAGCTGTTCAATTATATTTTGATCCGATATCAATCAGTTTTTGCATATGTTATGATATTCAGAGTAAAATCAAACCAAATTACATTTATTCGCAAGATTTTTTAATATGCAAGCTGTTTGCCGTAGCTGTAGCATTCCCCAAGATGTTTTAATATACAAGCTGCATCAATCCCCAATTGGGCCTACGTCATTTGTATTGATCATTCTTGTTTTTACCAGTTGTGTAGGAAGCTATGGCATGCAGTGTGCATACGTAGATATTACGTTGAGTTTCACTATGAGACTCGATATAGGAAAATTAGTCAAACAGGATGCAATTACTCAATTTTTTTTCTTAATTTTTATTGGGTAGAGTAATCGCAAAATTCGATTCCTATTGGTTATACTAGTTTCGTAATTCCTCGTTTATCACTATATAAATTGTAAAATAATCTTAACAGAGATATAAGAGTACACAAGAGTAGTACGAAGTAGCACGATAGAGTATGAGTAGGAGAGACTCTCATAGTCCTTTATGTCCTTTTGTGATGGAAAGAAAATTGTGAAAATGTACACTGGCGTTTCTCTTGAGTCATTCTATTCATTATCCTCGAATTGGCATTGGATTAAGAAACTGAGTTCCTACATTGCTCATTATCTGATTGCACGTGAATATCTAACGTGTAATATGGCCTCAAACCTTTTGAACGTATTTGTGTTCTTCTGATTCATTTTAAAATCGCATATAAGTATATGTTGAGAACCATTTATTGAGTTATTACCAGAGGAGCCGTGGCACCTTTAGAGTGGGAGAGCCAAGTTCAAAGATTTTCCGATAGCATTCGAAATCTTTGTCTTTACTAACAGCAAAAGTCCGAACATTTTCCGACGAAACATTAATATTTCCGAAAATACGACTTTTTCAAAAAAATGGGGGCCATGGCCCCTACCCCCCTCTCCGGCCACGATGACCCTGGTTGTTACTCAGAGCTTCACGCTTAGTGCGGTCATGAAGTAGGTTTTTTAAAGTAGATAGCTCCTTAGAAAAATCAAATCTTTAGCGTTTCGCTTTTTTGCATTGTGTGCTATAGTATGTTACTAGAATGCACGCTTTTTTGTAAGAAAAAAGTTTACAAAAAAATGAGACCCAAATGGTCGCTCAGTTTCCAAAGCTAAATGTTTTTGCAGCCATCTTCCTTCAGATTCCCTTGAGTTTGTGAATCATGAGAGCGTTTACGATATTCACATCAAATGTTTTGGAATTGCTAATGAGGAATAGCATAACTGTTATCAATTCTATGCTGGCTGCATAGCATGGACGTTTCTCTTAAGGCCGGTTTCTACTTGAACAAATGCACGAATTCTTCTGAGGCCTCCCGAGGTTGATGCATGTTTAGAAGGTGATTATTGACCGATGGAAAAGTTCAAACCATTCGAACTTCTCAATTAGCCGATTCGGTTGAAGGTAGCCGAGGGGGAATCCACATCTGAACCTAATACGCATGCANACCAACCTCAGGCCGCCTCGGTCGAATTGGTGCAATCGGTTAGATGGAAACCGGCCTTTAGTTTGGCTGTTATTCGAACGAGGAGGGAATTTCATTGTTTTTTCACCTTTGAAGAATTACTATTTTCAACTGTGAAGTTTCTGAGCAAAAAATATGACCAAGGCACAGATTCTATGAAGGGATAATAATTGTGCATTTGCAGGTTGCTCCCAGTTCTTTTGGCTAATATCCGGTCTTGTTTTCGTTGCCCAGGCCGTCAATCATAATTTTCCCACTGCATGAATACTTGAAAGAGTAATAAACTCAGTTGTGAAATTGCCTAAATGCAAGAAACTGAGCTAACCACCAACTTGTTCTGTTTCCCACACACTTTTTCCCATGATAAAGTCAGCACTAAATTGTAGGTGTATATGCAGTGACTACATGCGGCTGAGTTTTCCAATGTCGGGGTTTATACGGTCAGGGAAAGTCAAGGGAAGTGTCCTTTTCATTAAAGTCAGGGAAAGTCGTGGAAACTTGCAATAGTCAGGAGAAAATAGTACATTCTTACTGAAGGTCAAGGAAAGACTGTCGTTTTTAATCATCATGAAGGTGTTCAATATTATTTAGTCTGCATTGAAAATTTCTCCTTTTTTAAGTTTTTTTATCCTTAATCTGTGATTTGATCAATCCAAGAAGAGTGTGGATTAGTTTTGTCATTGACAATCCCTAGCCAAAGGCATTGTTAGCACCTTACTAAGCAGCGTCTGCCAACTGTTAATGGCTGAGTGCTGACCACATCGATCAGGGAAAAAGGTTGCTGTTTCAGAAAAGTCAGGGGGGTATAGGTTTTCACGAAAAAAGTCAGGGAAAGTGTGTGCTTTTCGCTAAGCCAGGGGAATTTTGTCACAGTCCGTATAAACCCTGAATGTTTCTTGGTCAACCGAAAGTGTAGACTTCAGAATGTGTAGAAATCATGACTATGGTGCTCTTTAACTGATGACAGACCATTGAGAGATTGCATATGGGATGCCACAAGGATCTTGTTGGGACCCACTCTTGTTCACATTGCTTCTAAATGATTTTGACATTTGCTATTGGTCCTTTAATGTAAGTATGAGGGGGAAATAAGCACCAAAACATTATGATAATTGACAAACAAACTTCAATCCATAATTCAGGAGAAATTAATAATTAGACTGAAGAGGAATCGTGGTGTTATCAGTGCTCACATCTTTAGGAAATGGTGTGGCTAGGGGAAGGGGAAAAAAGGGTGTGGACCCTGGAGGGTAACTAGGGCGTTGACTAGGGGTAGGGGCCAGTATTGAAGTACCATGCCACATGAAGTAAGAGAGAGCAGTGGAAGTCAGGGGGTGGAGCCTCCTGGAAATTTGCTTTAGGGCACCCGTTAAATATTAGGGACACACCCTTTGGGCAAATATTAGGGAAACGCCCTTTTCCAGATAGAAAGGGCAGTTGCACGTGCTATTTCAAAATTACCGTCCATTGTATCGATTTTCTTGCGGATTGTGCGTTTCTGGAGCACCACAGTTTTTATCATTGGGGGGTGGCTACCCCCCTTAACTCCTCTCTTGGCTACGGCGCAACAGCAAAGTTGACTGTACGATATCTAAGAGGTTGTAGAGAAATAGCCAGGCCGCCACTGGAAGCAACAGCAAAAGACTTAAAATCAGTTTTAAATCTTTTGCGGTAGCTCTTCAACGCAAAATAACAAGCCGTGCATGGTAGTGAAAGAGGCAGGTCCTATTCAAGTGTATAAATAAAAAAACTACTCTTTTAGATCTTTGGTTAATTGGCATATGACCACATCTATTGGCTAGACCGATTGATAACGACTTAGATATGAATGGATGAATTGCGTCTGACCTGAAAATGACTGCAGAACTGGAGGGAGTCGAACTTCAACCAAGCTTTGAGGGTTTTATTGCCACATACACTTTAATAAGGATGAATCAACAATTTGTCATATTTTTTCAGTCTAGCTTTAATTTTTCTTATTTACAGTGGGTATGTTATAGAGATGCTTTGACTGAAACGAGCATAACACTCTGTACGTTGTTGGTTGTTAATAGCGCTAGGGAAAGCTTCCTGATCTCATTTCTACAGTTAGCACTATGGCCTAGCGCTTTTTTCACCGATACAAAACCCTACCCAGACACTCAATGTTTGTTCACCTTAAATTTCTTGCAAACACATAATTTGGATATGAATCAAACTAACAGAAAGCAGCTGTATTTGTTTGTATCACTCCTGAATTCATTTCATGCATATCAAGTTAACGTCTCCATAAATGCTTGTTGATGTTAAAGAAGGCAACAGCAGCTTGAGATATTTCGTCCGTGTTTTTATTGCTTGTGGTTTCAGCTGTGGTTGGACATCGTACTTTAACACAGCAATTCATTATTTACCAGTCAACACAAAGCAACATTCTTTGTGAAAGGATGAGCACATTTGCTGTTACTCCTGGAAGTTGTTTGCGTGACACAAAGCGTAAATAGCTAATGAGTTCTTTAATGGGTTGATGGATAATGAAGACAGGGGACGTCTCCTGAGTGTTTTCGTTATAAAAAGTTCTTCTACGGTGAAAAATGCAGTGTTTGAATGAATTAGCAGTTCTCTGGTTGTCTTTACTTGTTAAAGTTAATTGAGTTTAAGCAGAAGATATTGACGTGATAACAGATAGTGATAAAAAGTATCTGAAAATAAGCATGTCAGAAGCAAGAGAACATTTGTTCAAAATGTTGACGGCTTTCAGTTTTGATGAAATCGATCAAGAATTTGTGGATTGGAATTTATTCGAAAGAGTAAGTACTTGCATTTTATTTCTCTTGTAATCGATAATTTATTTTGATATGCAATTCAGAGTGTGTAGTTTATATCGCTTCATGCGAATGTGGTCTGTACAAGCATTCAATAGGCTATTGAAGCGTCTCATTGCGAAACGACATCAGAAAAGTTATACAAGGAAGTGAAGGGCGATTGTATTTTATGTAGTTCTGACTCACAACAAATGTCTTTTCTTCGATTCGATCGCATTGAAGACCTCATTGATACATCTTTTCTTTGCCATTACCCCCTCCCACCACCCCTCCCCCATCTTATCATGTTTACATCAGCAACTGTTCTTCGCACACCTCAAGAATCTTATCTGTCGGGAAATCCTCTAAAATATTTTGAATTACCTGCAAGAAAAATGTGCATCAATATTTGATTAAAGCCAACAGAAACGAGGCTTTTTAAGTTTCTCTTGTCCGCTACAGAAATCATTACTCGCTTGTATTTGAGGAAATATTTCGGCTTAAATTACGCACGTTCGCAAAACAGATTGATGCAGCCTTTTATGGGCGTAAATGTGATTAGCTGGGTGCCTGCGTAGGAAAACTGTAATTGGACAAGATATGCCTAAAAAGCACCAAATGCACGATTTAATTATAAATCTTTGTGATGGTATTCAATCAAAAAGAGGATATCTCATCCTTAGGCCCCATTTCGCTGAGGGAGAGGGTTGATGGACCACATTGCTACTATTTGGTAGAAATCCTTTGGCCCTTGCTGGCAGAAATGTTGCTGATTTAGGCTTCTTTTTTGTTTTTCTGCGCGCATGCGTTCCGCAGGGGTGTGTCGAAGTAGGGGTGTGGAGGTGTCACACTCCAAAATATAGTAAAAAATGTTTGTTAATCACCTGACTTGTCGGTAAAAGCTTGCATTGTGATTACCGCTTGTCAATAATTCTGGGAGATTTAATAGCCAGTCGGTGGATTTCTTCCACTACACCCCCACTTAAAAGTCATTTGGCACACCATTAATGGTGCAGTTTGTAGCCTTTTGAGGCGAGAATATAATGAATGAGAGTATTGAAAAATATATTGTGATTTCTCATTTTATTTTCAGATTGATTGCTTGGTAAAAAAGTTGCTAGACGGAGACCATGGTGTTAAAAGAAAATCGGAGCACAAGTATTTTGCAACTGTCAGTCGTGAATCTTTTACGGGTTGGTTCCAACAATTATGATAATTCATCACTCTAATTCATGCCCAGTCATGTTGTAATTAGCTTCCTTTCCGCACCTCATTGCCGTTTTGCCATAACTCATATGCAGCATCAACAACACCAAGCTATTGTCGTCAAGCTGATAATGGTTTTGTCGCTGTGCCATAATTAGGCCGACAGTTCCTCTTGTGCAGTGCTTCTCTATTGACACTGCAATTTAGTGTGTTCCTCTTCCTCGCTCATTTCTCCCTTGCCGGATTTTGTTAAGTGCTCCTGTGGCTGCTATTAGAGATTGTACGATTCGCTACGCCCGCTACGGCTACTCAAAGAGATCTGGATTCAAGTGCGACCCAATATGGAGGGGAATCCTAAGTAACGTAGCAACTGATGTCAACTTTAATGGCTACATTGGTAATACTATATAAAGAAAATAGCCAGATTCGCAAATTTTTTAGTTATCATGAAATACTGTAGTTGACACATCCATTTTAATTTAAGAATAATGGAAAGCTCGAGCTTTATCAAGACTTAGAACTTTTGTTTATACGAGTTATATAACATTGTCTTGAGATCAACTTTTCCACTATAGCTACACTACTTACGTTTCTTTTCCATTATGGTGACGTAGGACATCAGCAAAACTTTGAATATATTCCTTTGATTTTCAGGCGAAATTACTTCTTTGGCACGGAATAATAATTTTCGAATAAGCTGAGGTTCAAAACCAGAAAAAAATTGAAAACATTGAGGCCCAGCGAACAATTAGGCAACCTTGAAAGAAGTGTAAATTGACAAAGTCATTGTTTGGTAAATGACAAATACATTGTTTGGTAAAATGATAAATTAATTGTTTGGTAAATTGACAAAGTCATTGTTTGGTAAATTGACAAAGTTATTGTTTGGTAAATTGACAAATTCATTGTTTGGTAAATTGACAAAGTCATTGTTTGGTAAATTGACAAAATCATTGTTTTGCAAAATGACAAATTCATTGTTTGGACCAACCATTCACGAAGCCACTGTTAAGACGTAACTTACTGAGAACTTTCAAGACGAGATTGTTCTTTCTTCATGCTTCTATCGATGACTTGTGCATTTTAGATACCGTTGGTAACAGTGGCGTAGCGTCAGGGTATTCAAGGTATTCACTGAATACCCTACAGTTTTCAGGAAAAATAAGAAACTGCAATGTTAATGGCAAATTTAGTTGCCTTTCAACCTTTTATTGCTTCTAAACTTCAATATAGTGAACGCTGAAGCTGCGAGGCCTTAAGAGAGAAAGAAGAACGTCATATTAAACTTAAATCTGTCACGAATACGCAGAGAATGCCCTTGACGGTCTTCAACTAATCAAATTACTCCATTTTAATCAATAAATTCCTCATTAATCTGCCAAAAGAATGGGATAGGACGCAGAAATTTTCCAGCGTCCAGCCTCGGTTAGTAATTGAGCAACAGTCAACAGTCGCTCGCAGCCGTATTCTCACTTCCAAGTTCATGAAAGTGATAATGCCTGTTGTCGAAAAGGATGCAAAAGTATTTATGGAAGAAATAAAAGAGAGTATCGTGGTTATAAATTTTTCAGTAAATAATCTATAATTGCACTTGTGTGCCATTTTGCTGGCAGTAGCAATTGTGAAGACCAGCGAAAGGTACGTTATTCATTAATCTCTCTAACCTAAGGCGCCTTAGGCCAGTTTATTCACCGTATGAATCTCTCGCTTTGGTTAGGAAGGGCACCATAATGTGTATTTTTGCTTAAGTGGTGAATGCTAATAGATTTCAAACAGCTCCCTCGAGTTCCCAAATTCATTGGTCTTTTAAAGTTCGAAACATGTGTGTACTGTTCAGTTCATATTTTTGACAAAGTCATTTTCTACTACTTTCGCTGTGATGTGTACTTCCTGTTATCCAATAAAACAACCTTCAATGCGGGATATTTACTAAATAACCTGTTTTACCATATTTATGCTCAGGCTCAAAGAGCCACACCCAGCTACACCCAAAAACTGACAGAAACGTATAATGGAATACCCAGTCAAAGAGGTCACGCTACACCGCTGGTTGGTAACGAACTAGATTTGGTAATTCATGAGAGTTTGCTTATTATTATGGATCATCCCTCACTTAATTAGCAAAATTCTTCAATGGCTCTGTGCCTTTTCTAATCCCATGGGATTCTTTTTGCTATTCTTCCTACCCACCTTCTCATTTATCTCTTTATTTGGGCATTTTCCGTAAACAGAACTCGATGCAAATATACCGAGCATTAGTATACATAAGTATATATTTTGTATTCTTATGTATAAATATATATATATATATATATATATATATATATATATATATATATATATATATATATATATATATATATATATATATATATATATATATATATATATATATATATATATATATATATATATATATATATATATATATATATATATATATCTGTAGATATATGTTTATATATACATGTATATATGTGTGTGTTTATAAATATATTATTTGGATTTAAATATTATTTATATTTATATAGTATTGCTATTTAATGGCTCAGGATAAGTGTCATCTCTAACAGGCACTCCCCTACGTACAAAAGTATACGGGCCTACCTTTATATATATATATTTATTTATTTATTTATTTACTTATTTATTTATTTACGGAATTTCCCACAGCTAGAAGAGCTTATCATTGCTTGAAAACAACGTCTTTTACAGCATCAATTATCTTGAAAATGTAAACCTATTGGCTCGTACAGCAGTTTCATTTATAAGGAGATTCAAGATCACTAAATTTATTCTTATCTCAATTTTCGCATATGGGCCGTTC
Source organism: Cassiopea xamachana (assembly GCA_900291935.2). NCBI lineage: Eukaryota > Metazoa > Cnidaria > Scyphozoa > Rhizostomeae > Cassiopeidae > Cassiopea > Cassiopea xamachana. The sequence goes on from OLMO02000286.1 coordinate 11,617,886, forward strand.
TCACGAAATGTGAACCAGGAGTGTAAAAACAACTCTCTAGCTAGGAACACAAAATAGGTGAAGTCACCAGAGTATTGTTGACTATGCAATGTTTTGGAAGTTAACAAAACAATTGGCGAAATTTACAATATTCTCTTTGATTATTATTGTTTTCAACATTGCATCTGCCTTGCATTTTGTCACGTACGTCACGAGACATTTTACCAAATTATTCCACAAAATGAAGAAATTAACTAAATTATTCAAGTTGCTTTGAAACTTCATCTATTAGCATTGCCAAGTATTCAGCCATTTATGGCTCGCTCTTAGGAATTCAGGAAAACCTCAAGAAACAAAATATCACTGGGATAATGTACTTTGTACGATGTCATATGCGTCACACAACTTTAAAGCCTTCTACTAGAAGTAGATTTTGCTAGTTGCAGAGCTATTTTGTAGATTTTTAAGCTCTGTGCATTCACTTTCATGACAAACACATTTATACGTTCATTTTTGGATGTTGTCATTAACATTTTAGCTATTTTATCTCTAATGTTTCACTTTGGATGTCACGTACATCCCGTGAGAATTGCTCATATATATATATATATATATATATATATATATATATATATATATATATATATATATATATATATATATATAGTATATCAATATCAATATCATCAATATCACCAATCAATATCAACAATTTCTTTATTGTAGGCAAAAGAAATTAAGATAGCAATGTTACTGCTAATTAAAGCCTAATGGCTTAAAAAATTAAAGTATATTACAGGTGTAAAATAAAAGTTGATACATATCATGTTAGGTACCCAACCTGCAGTATATATATTTTTTGCAAAGTCTACAGTTGCAGTTTTCGCCCTTCCAACATTTAATATGGCTTTTGAAAATAGGAAGTGTGCTTGCTTGTTTGATTATATTTGGTAAAGTCGACCAAAGTCTATTCCCAAGGAAGGATATAGTCTCAATTCCATATGTTTTTGTATGCACTTTTGGAAGCTGCGAGTTGTTACCGTACCTTAGATCGTAACCAGTATTCCAATCAGCGAGAATATCCTTCATGACAGGAGGACTTAAGTCAGACCTTGTTTTATAAATTTCATGTAATATATAGTGCTACATATATATATATATATATATATATATATATATATATATATATATATATATATATATATATATATATATATATATATATATATATATATATATATATGTATATATATTGCTATATTTGTTTGATTTCGAGAGTATTGTATTGTGGTACCTTTCTCATTAAGCCTGAAACAAGGTCTTCATGGATTTCAATCATTCAAATGTTGTTATTCCAAAACTAGGAGCAGAGTTTCTGCAAGCTCTTCAACGGCTTGTTGGCATCAAGGAGATCGGTAAATTTTTGCATTATTTTGATATTTAAAAGAACAGTATACTCTCGATGACGGGGACTCCGGATAACTGGGACTCCCGCTAAGTGGGACCGCTTTTCCATTCCCTTTGAGAATCCCCATGCATGAATTCAGTGAATATTCAGTGAAGTTGCAGCTGCGACCAATGTTAGGGTCCCAGCATCAACTTTGCTCCACTTTTAACTGGGATTAGTGCCAAAATTTTGCATAACTGTTCCTTTAAATCAAACGCTAATTTCTTTAAACACGATTTCCTATATGTAGCTGAATGATTTTTTAAAACGAAATATGTTAAGGGAAGGAAAAAGCAGATGCCTATATGAAACTATAAATAGGAATGTCAAAATGGGTGTGTACTTGAAATGTTATGAGTTAATATGCAACCATTTACATGGTACTCATCTTAAATGGAACTACACATGTATTTAATGTACAGGTCACAGTTTTCGAGAGCTCTTTTTTTACAGGGACTGCAGCTAGCTGGGGCTGATTTCGGATTCTCCTTAGGAACCTCGGCTATCGGGAGCATACTGTAGTTACTGATTCCCAATACACATCACTCGTTCTAAGTGTTTGAGCTTTTTGTAATTGGTTGCATAGTTGGAATTTTCTGTCAAAGCTGTTGTGTATAAGTATGTTGGGGCGGCTGCTTTAAAAACTGTTGCAATCCAGATTGTAATAGTTTCAAAAGCTGCCGCCACACCTATGCTACTCTCATAATTGGAAGGACTCTGTGTATCCGTGCGCAGGTTTGTGTCTGTGTTCGCATGCGTGTCTGTGACTGTATTTGTTTATTTCTTTCCTTGTTTCTTTTTGTTTATATATAAGCACAAATGTTTCATTTACTTCGCCAGATGCGGCGTTAAAAGGACATTAAAGTCTTTTCTGTAGAACCAAACCCAAAGTTTAAGAATTCTGTAGCAGAGAATCTTGTATAGCCTGTATCAAATATCTAACAAAGGCCTGGATTTTCCCGCAACATCTTGACCGAGGGGCTCGAGCCCCCGTAATTTCTGTCACTAACTGAAAAAGCTCATTTCTTCATTTTCGGTTTGGTGCTCATCTTGACATCTTTCCATTTATCTAGTTGCTGATAATTATTGATTTTTCAATTCATTTAATCAAATCTTATAAGTGACTTTGAGGTAAGACATTCGAAGCAAAATATTTAAACCATGTTCTTGATTAAAAGTTGTAATAATCCCAAAACAGATTCAAAGGCAGTGTTCAACTATTGGATCATAAGACAGTTCACAATTTTTTTAACGAAGACGGCCTCTTCATGTAAAAAGGCGTTGCCTCCATTTGGCACTTGAAAGCCGGTGCAGTTGATGCTTATGTTTGATTATGTTTATGTTAGGCCTTTTATACTCTTTGTTTTTTGCACATTGCGCTTCAATTGCAATCCTTTTTAGCTGAAGCTGTGAACCTTGGAAATATTCTGCTGAGCTATGGATATATCTACCCTGCGGATACCCACAGCAACCCCTTGTCTATCAAAGATGATGGGACATTGTACTTTTTCCAGGTAAAGAAGGAGTTGACTTCTCTTTATGTTTGAGTACCGTATGTTTAAACTTTAATGTTAAATATTTCCAATGCTTTGATGCAATAGCAATACTACTATTGAGAGCATTATGTACCAATGTATGTTAAACTCCCAGCTTTCTAAAGAAATTTATCTACTAATCTCAAATATTGCTGCCGTGTTCGCTACTCATTGGGTACATTTCTTAGGCAAATCATAGATTTTTTTGTACATCATCTAGCTCCAGTCTTACTAAATATTTATAATACTTCATGTATCGACTAGTATTTTGCAAACATTCATGATCAGTTTGTTGCATTAATCATACAGAGCCCCAACTACTGGCCTTCACAAAAACCAGATGGTAGTGAAGAAGACTATGGTAATCTTTTGTTCTATGATATTCCAAATTTACCTGAATTTGGGCTTAATGAACTTAAAAATACACTTGACGGGATGTTAGCCAATAATTTTCATACTGTTTTGATAAGCATCCATGCTTTTGAAAGTCAGCAAAACGGTTTTTAGGAGAGTACTGTATTGCTTCGATTATAAGCCGCGGCTTATATTTTATTTGGAACATTTTGTTGCGGCTTATAATCATAGCATACAGTACCTCAACTATTGTAAAAGTTGAACTATGATTTTTGTTCCTGTTTCTTTGTTATATAAATATCTCTGCATTCAGTTTCGAGTTTTGTGGGTGCTGCTTACAATGAAAAACTGTTTTTATTTGTTGTAATCATGATTTACGGCGACTTATAATCAAGAGGGACTTATACACAAGGGCTGGTTACAATATACGAATTACGGTATATGAAAATCGTTCGGTTTCAGAAATCTATGACACCCATTCGCTGCAAGATTTCATGACTTATTGAGTTCTTTTAAGCGTAGTAATTTGCTGTGGTATTGGTTCGACGTTTTTAGGGTACAGGTGTTAGATGTAACATTTTAGGAAGTATAGAGGAAAATGAAAGGGGTGGCTTCATTCTTCCAATAGCAGTAAACTAAAAGATAGCGAATTAATGTAGAGATTCGACAGTGATACCCAGGAACCAAATTTCAGCAAAGTACAAATTTGATGATTCTAAGCTATCTTCAAACGGTGATAACTTTTGTTGTAGAGGGAATTTGAAAAATGCGCTCGATGAAAATCTAGAGTGACTCTCATTTTTTGCAAAAAATCATAAGTTTGTATTGTTTAGTGAATTTTTCGTATGCTTCGGTTGGGAGTTTGTAGTTCACTCTTTCACAGCTTGGAGGTCTTTTGGCAGCTATTGTTGACATTTTCGCAAAAGTCAGGGGTATTTTACGAGCTCTAATTGGCTACTAGACCATTTGAGAGTAATGAGCTGATTGGTTGTACCATTTTCCCACTTTGTTGAACTACATGGATTTTCCCGAGTCCTGTTGGGCCACCACACCGTTCCCCTGGGATCTTTTTACGACATTCTGCTGTCATGTGAGCACTCGACTTCAAAGTGCAATGTTTCTAAGATATTTATCTATACAGCACCAGCTAGTCAAACACCAACATATCAATCAGGTTGAGAAAATGGTCTACTTCCAATTCCCAAATGAGCGTGGCCTCACGGTAGTTAATTCTCAGAAAGCTTGCTTATTTCAGAAGCCACTTTCACTTTAAAACAGCATATAGGTCTAATTACCACATGGACTACGGAATTGTCCTTCAGTTCAAGCATTGGTAAGAACCATTAAATAGAACTTTTGCTACGCATGTATTTGTTACCAACTGTTTCGAGCCGCCATGCTTATTTAGGAACCACCATAATTAGGTACAATTTGCTTTCCCAGCCACAATGTTTATTCCAGCAACACCCCTATTGGAAATAGTCCAATTTTGTACCCACCATGTTTATTCCAGCACCAAACTTATTCATGACTCGAGAATGGTTGCAACACACATGAAAGTGTTAAGTGGTTTGTGAAGAACAGGTTTGTATGTCTTACATTGCATGTTCACACAGATACAGACGATGAGTTGAAATAATTTTTGAACGGCTAAACCATAGACAATCTAACACGCCTAGACTTGCCCCCTTTCTTTTGCCAAAACACTGAAATCTTACAGAAACCAGCTAATTAATAAGACTTGAAAGACTAAACACTTGATACCAAACTTTATGAGCACAATAGTTTTCCTTCAAATCATCCGGTCATTCTCATATGAAAAACAGTGCATTGTAATGTTAATTTTTAACTATCCTCAATATCAAAAATATCCTACTACAGCCATAATCAAAGCTGGGTCTTTGTTTATTCGGTGGAGGAGCGAAACTCTTGAAAGATATAGGGGTACAGTATCCTTCAATGGTCAGAAATGAGAATTTTTCAGGTAATTTTCTTATCTCTTGTTATTTCGGTCGGGCAATTCTGAGGGCCTAGTATACTACCTTCGTACGCCGGCCCCTTATAACGCCAGGGAAAAAACTTGGTCTACCGTCACTTTGAGCCGCAGTTTACGCCATTCAAAAAGTTTGATAGTGAAAAATAATACGACCTTGCATTATACGAAAATTTTAGAGATTTTGAGCCTCATTATTCTTATAAACTTTATTCTTATAAAAAAGAGTGTATCGCAAATCCTTTCTGTTTTGTTGATTGTTGATCGTCTGTTCTGAACCAAGCAGTATATTTACATATATAAGCATCTCCACCTCTCTCCGTTCCTGGGAAAATTAAAAGTCATCAAGGGCCTGTGTGAAGAGGGCCAATATGGTAGATGCTCCTTTTTCGGCACCAAATCTTTATCATTGTACATGGCATGACATGTCCTCTTATCATTTAGAGGCCTCACGCTTTTATTGAGTAACTGTGCTTCATGCCCATTTCCGAATGGAAGCATGCTAGTTTCAATCCGGCGTGTTATCAATTTTATCTAACCGCGAATTTTGCGAATGGACTGCGAAATTTCTTTGTTGTCGTGATAATAATCAGTATTATTATTATTTGTTTGTAGTTGGCGCTACATAGCTTTATATACATAAATACAGCTAATTCAAGACAAAGTCTAAGGCATTAGTATGCACAAAGTAAATAAAATTAATACAGGAATTAACTAGGTAACTTCAGATTTAATATGCATACACACCGAAAGAGTTTTTCTTACTTTCTTACCAATCCGCCTGTTAGATGAAATCATCTGTCAGCTAGTGAACTCTTGACTAGACTTCTCCAGTCCTCTCGTCTCTCATAAATCTTATTCTCTTCAATCTCTCTCAAGGATGTTCCCCTTCTTTTAAGTGCTGTTTCAACTCCCTCTATTCATCTCCTTCTTGGCTGACCTGTTGGTCTCTTACCAGGTGGCCGCCATTCTAAAAATTTTCTCGGTTTCTTTTCTGTATCCATTCTCTTGACATGACCAAACCAGCGTAGTTTATTCCTTTCTATCTCTTCTAATAAAGGTTTAACTTGGAGTATCAAGATAGTATCAAGACACATTGCACCACAATTGGGACTCCTGCAATGAGACCTCCCCCCCCCCTTCCACAGTCCAGACAACCACACCAGACACGCACCAGTACTGTATGTCTGATATAACTCCCCGAACCCTGCGGTACAAATGCCCTACATAATCTGCATCTGCAGTCAGCGCCAGTCCAATTTCTGATATGATTCTTAATCTCATTAATGGATTGGGTATTCCTTATGTGTTGAGGTGGTGTTGCCCAAAGACGTTGTCCTCCATATTTCATAGTTTCAGTTTCGTAGCTCACTGTTCTTACCCTATGAGGCAGAACATCGTTATTGTTTCTAAGGATGTAAACGAAAGAACGCTCGCAAAAGTTCTCCTTCAGGAAAAGGGGATGTAGGTTCTCTTTTGTTTTAGACATTTCAATCATAAGGGTTTGTAGGTTTTTTACATGCATATTAACTGGGCACTCGTTTTCTAGCAGAACCTAAAGGTAGATTGATAATCCTTGTGTGCGATTCTCAAGGCTTGTTCATGTAGTCTATTAATTTTATAGTACTTGGCTACTTCAGAAAAGCTGTAGGAGCTAAATTGACAACTAGGGGGGCTTGAACAGGGGAGACCATCCCTTTTTATGAAATGCTGGCTTGTACTATGAATATACGACGACAATAATCTCTAATGTAGAAGCTTATTTCATTATCCTGCTGAATCATTTTGTAATATTTTTTCTGTTAACTAGGGGGACTACAGCCCCCTAAAAGTAGAGAAAAATAACTAAGGGGCTTATCCCCCTTAGCCCCCAGCTCTACATCACTAGGCAGGCTCAGTTCTCCCATGAAGTGACTTTAAATGAAGTGGTTTCAGAATTTTCTTCTTATTCTGGCTTTTGATATTCTATTACATTTGCAATGTTTGCTGTTTCATTGTCTTAAGTAGAAATCTGTTTACAGTATCAGAGGGTATATTGATAAAACTGTTGTTAGCTCATCTTCTCTCTTATTTTCCAGCTATTTACTTAGTGAAGAAGAAACTTTTAGCAAAAAAGAAAAATGTAATGAATCAGCA
>OLMO02000286.1:11630480-11640744 GCA_900291935.2 Cassiopea xamachana
TTTAATGGACACTGACGACCATTCTTTTCCGCTTTTTTATTTGAATAGCTTCGTAAATATTATTGATATCAATCAATTTTCATGAATCAAGCCTTTTCAACGGCAGGTGTGAGAGATTTACTAGAAAGATTTACAAAACAAATAACTATGAGAACATTTCATAATTTCACAACATTCTTCAATTGATTTCTTGTTTTTCGTTTAACTGGGTGTTTGTTCTGTTGCCATGGCTACGATGTTTCACGTACTGCAGCCATTCTTCCTTGTATGTAATTAAACTCGTATTTAAATTCGATAACTACTTCCATATTAATTTATAAAATCGAGCCTTTCATGTTTGATTTTAGGACGATGTTGCTGATGTATTCGACGTTGGGCTTAAACGATTTTGCAATAGATACTCAAGAAAGGTAGAGCATACCACCTAAGTTCAGTTATGGGGATTATTTATACACTTGACAGTACCAAAATTCGTTATGGGAGGAGGAACGCCTGGATTGAGACAAGGAGACAGCTCCCTATTTGTGCATATAGATTATCCTCAAAATTAGAAGATAGAACATCTTCTCTCCATAGAATTCTTGCCAAATAATAGCAATAATAATAAAAAATTCTTTCTAGTTGATTTTTACATATTTTCTAAGTAAAACCAATTAATACCAGCAATTTAGAACAATATACTCTAAAAAAAGGAGAAGTCTGATAGGAGAAATTTGTTTAAAAACTGTTTTTATTATTTACCGACTTGGTAGTTACAGTCCTCTATATTCCAACTTGCTATACGTTTTTCAAAGAGATTTTTATAGTGTTGGAATGGAGAGGACTAAAAAAACACTTATTTTTATTTCTTGCATCTTTGTGGGCCTCCCTCTCCAGAAAGATATGATGAATCTTTTGTATGGAAGAAACAAATCCTTCCATGAATATTGTCCATCTGTGGAAATTTTCATGATAGTAGTCTAAAAGTTGTGGCCTAATTTCATGCTGCCATGTCTATAGCTAGATTTATATGCTTTAAACTTTAGTCATGCACGCAGGAATTGGGGCAGGGACACTGGGGACATGTGTTTGCTCACTTTTTACAAATTTGTATGTAAATTGCCCCTTTGCAGCTTGTGCGGTTTCCCTTTCTGCTTGTTACGGTGCTGCTAAATACGATACCCATTTTTGATGCTTCCGATGTCCAAAACTTTACCAATGGATTTTCGAGAGCAAATTAAAGAGAATTTATGCCCTTATAAGTGGTGAGGCATGCACTTCATGTCAAATGGTTGCTTGTGCGTATTTCTTGGACTGGTGTTAAATTTGATCTTCCATTTTAGATTTCCATCATGTTTTCTAGGGTAGATGATGGGAATTAGGACAAATTCTTTCTTTATTGTATATTCATTTATTTTCATTACTTGCCAAACTTCACTTTGATAATAGAGCTGCAGAAGATAGGCCCATTCCCTATTCTTACTGTCTAGATTATGCTTTACATTTGTAAGGAAATCATAGAAGCTCAATAAAGTCATAATTCTAAAAATCTTTATGTTTTAGGAGCTTCGGACACTTTCCTTGCTCAAATCCAAAGTAAGATATTACTCCACGTTTCATTTATTATAACTTGCTCAGTGAAAACATTGTGCAAAATTCCTCGCAAATTTTGACGGCACCTATGTACTCGTCTTTTATAAGAGAATTCCTTATAAGAAAATAAAGTTCAAAAGGACAGAATTTTAGGAAAATTTTTTGAAAGTCATAAACCTCACGTTCTAAAGTTTGGTTTCTTTACTTGCCGTATATAGCTATGATCTCATTCTTACAGTTGAAATATTATAAAAATTGAGTTTATATTCGAGTTGCTCCAAGGGTAGGAGTGACAGTATAGCCCGTTTTAACCAGTTTATTCTAGCAAATCTCAAGAAAATCTGGGCTTCAATTTCGTCATTAGTTAAGAAAATTGAGTCTCAGGCAAATAGTAGTTTTCTTATAGAAAAATTGTCTACTCTATATTTCATGAGTTTATATTGAGCATTGGTTTAATCATCGCAATTTTGTCTATTACCTCAGCTGATTAATTTACTAGCTGATTGTTTGACTAATATTTGAGTTTTGTTTCAATTGATTGAATGATCGGATAGCCATACGCGTATCGTAGTGAAATATTGCACATCTCTCTTTCTTATTGCAAACAACTGTGCAATCTACATTTCACCAACATCATAATTAAAGTTTTCGATAACTTACTGAGCTTTTCAATTTTGTTGTGCTGTGATATCCTCATTTTTATTGCATGCTAAGTTAGTTGTTTATTGTATCTCTTGTTCATAGCTACTTACATTAAGTCGAATTAATTTGAATTACAATAAGGCTCTATGAATTCTTCTATGCAGGCTTCATTCAAAATATGATTTTTGTCATATCATTTATAGGTCTCTGTAATTATTTATCTTTGTATTCACTAAAAGGGAACATCTCCTTTTGCACCCTTTAGTGCCCGTTTTAGGGACTGGGTCCCGGGGCTGAGATCTTTTGTGGAGCTCTTGTTTGAGAATTTATTGTTAACCAAGATTATTTTTCAAGTTCTTTTTTGCTAGAATTGTTTTGCTTCAAGTTTGTATCTTGCATATTCTATTAAAACTGCGCATAAATAAAAAGCACAAGGTTCATTCAAATGTTTTCATATGATTTCATTTCTATTTTTTCTTAGATGCGGGGACTCTTTTGCACCACCAAAAGTGCGGAGCCTAGGGCCATGGCCCCCTGCCCCCTTAAAATCGCCACGCCCTCTTGGCCAAACGGCCTGCGATATTTCATTTTGCAAAGCAACAGAGTTCTTTAACAATGTTTTTCTATATGGATAGCAAATATTCCAAAGAAAAGTTAGAAGGAGACTTCGAATCATTCAAACCCATTGTAACATTTTGCAATTTCATTGCAGATAGTTGGCACTATCTACAATAAAATTGCAAAATGTTAGAATGGCACTAAGTTATGCATCAACCTGGAAAAATTAAAGTAATCCCTATTCTTTTTTAGATTGAATCTCTCAAAGAAAGTACAAATCTCTCAAGAATTCCTACATCTATTGCTATCAACAAGTAGGTAGATTATTATCATAGCGATGCTTTCTCGTTGTATGTATTTTCTAAGGAACAAAGAAACTATAAGACAGAACGGGTTGCTCGTTCATTAAAATTATTCGACTCGTATGACGTACAGTTGCAAATCTTAAAGCTTGGGACCTATTTGCACATTAACAAAATGACATCAAAATTCAGCATGTTGTATTGAGTCAAGACAAGTTAGATGCTAGTCAAGTTCTCAAAAGTGCTAATTGATTATAGGCCGTCCGGCATCAAACTTCATTTGAATTTCATAAACATTATTCTGCAGTTGGAATTCATGCCCATGCGCAATTAGAATCACATTGGCAATCCGTACGAATCGAGTGAAGAGTAAAGCATAAGCAATGCCATGAAATGGAATTGCCCACCAAATGAAAAAACTTGCATAATTTTGACCCCCACCCGACTCACCAAGGATCATTTAAGCTGAAGATTGTGAACACGGGTTTCTAAAGCGTTGCTTTGAATTCAATACTTCCAAGTGCCTATTTTCTGTATGAAATTATTGCTCCTCCCACCCCCACGGTGGGGGTTAAGGCAGATGTTGCTCCCCCATGATAGTACCTCCAGCTGGCAAAGTCTTCTTTTGAAGCAATGACATGTCAGCAAGCACTACAGTGACTCAACTGCAAAGGTTAGCTACCAATCATTCAGATGTAACATTTTTACTAATTTTCAATAAATTATACAATAACATTTTTAATTACTATAGTTCATAATATATTTCCTATTTATTACAAGAACGTGTCATATTATAACTTAATGTTTGTACTACAATTCTACCATAAGTTTTTACTGATAAGCCATTGGATGGTATGCTATATATGAGTGCTGAGTTAGCAGAACCCCTAAATTTGAATTCCTTCTACGCCTATGGGTGTGCTTACTTGCTCTACTCCAGAGGTCGGGAACCTATAGCTCATTTAATGCCTTTACTTGGCTCTCTTGCGTGCGGAAAAATATTACATGACATGTCTTCAGATTCGACAGCATAGCGGTCGATGCCGTTTACGTTCACTACAAAGCATACTTTACTGCAGATGCTACATGTATTTTGTCTTATTTGCTGTTTAAAATTATTGTATGACTCTCTTGGAAATTTATTTCAAAATATAAGGCTTAATGGCTCTTCCAGCCGAAAAGGTTCCCGACTCCTGCTCTACTTTATAATCTCGCTTGGTCACTTGGCTTTCCGATATTTCATAACTCAATTTTCCTAGTCAAGCATGGCATCAAAAATCTCAAAATAACCCAAAGTATTTATTCGCTTATTCAGAATATTAACGAGGGTACTAGAATTGACAATGGGTAAATGAGAGCCAAAGTTATAAAAGTGTAGAAAGTACTCAAATGCTGGTACAAGAATTTCCATCTCATATTAAGGAGAGGCTGCGTGTCTTTAATGCTTGTGGATACACAAGGTGAAATCCATGCAAACCTTACGCCGGCGACTAGGCGAGTGAAACGTGAAGCTACGTCGAAGCACAAGTGCAATGCATTGCTGAATTAGGTCTCTTGCGCCAACTCATTTTTCATCCTTACATTGCGCCAGCACATCTAGAAATATTCGAAAGTGCGCCGGAGATATCCGACGTAAGTTGCACCGATTCCACATTGGACCGATATTTAGACACAAAACCTGCACTAGCTATTTGCTTAGTTATATCTGCAATGAGTTTTCTATTATCAGAGCCCAGCCCGTGAGCCCAGGTGATTTCTACTACTTTGCGCAGCGTACATCTACTTTTGATAAAATAGAATTATCTTTTCAAAAGCAGGCCTAAGTTTTCCTGTAAATCCATCCCACTGGGCAATGTAGATGGGGGAATATGGCACATATTGTGCTGGCAGACCAGTTAAAGATTCAGAGGCGTTGTTATGGAGATTGTAGAAATGTCTCTCTCCATTGCAACACCTCACCAAGACTTGCACGCCATTGAGTTACTCGGCAGATTTGATATTTTCAGCAGCCTACTCGGCAGATTCAGTGCATGTGACAAAATTCCCTACTTGGCAACTTTTGACTTGACACCCCAAGCAATTTTTTTGGCACCAGCCTTGAATAGATTTTCTCAAAATGGGAGCTAAGGCCCCATTTACACTGCTACGGAACAGTTTTTATCCGGATGAAAAAGTAATGCGTAGCAGTACAAACTTGGCCTGAAAGTGCCAATTATATGCATTTCGGGTCACTTTTTGATCCGTATCACTTTTGCTACGGATTGCTGGCAGACGGAAGGCCAATCCGTATCCATAGCAATGTAACGGGGGGGGGCTAACAAGGCGTGCTTATCAATACTTTGCTCTTGACGTCAACTAGAATATCTATGCTATCATTTCCCTATACGGGAATGCGGAATTAGAAACGAATTTTAATAAAGTTATACCCATGAATAAATATAGTCAAAAAAATGTTTTAGTAGTTACTACTGGCATTCCTTTAGACGACACAAGGTTTGCCACCATCCTCGAAGCATTTGTTTCATTTTCTTCCTCATGTCCTTTAACTTCAGACAATATATAATTGGGTTCAAAGTTGAGTTTAACAGGACAAAACTCGTACCCCAGTCATGCACCCCCTTTATCCAAAGGTAGTCCAGTTTTGCATAATCGCGTAGAAATGTCAAAATGCACGACGGAAAATAGCACAAGCAAATAGTAATCATAATGATAACAACCAATCTTGTTGCTTTTGAATTAGATCTGTTCTGCTGCGCTTGGAAGCGTCTTCCTTTCTTTCCATCTGTCACCTTTCTCTTGCTACTCTGTCCTTCGTTTTCACCTATGTTGACTGTATGGTTACAGTCGTCTGTTAAAATTGTATCTTTTCTTCCTGATAAGAACGTACTTTTTCTCTCCCTTGTTGTATACACAGCACTCGTACTGTGCTCGTCCACGTCACTTTGATTCAGCGGTGCTACTTGATTGTTCATCCTCTTCACAAGAATCGAAACTCTGATATACACAAATGCGGTCCATACAATCGAGATAGGGATCAAAGCGATTACGAATAAGCGCATTACGCTCATCTGAGGTGTGAGGAAGCTTAGGCCCATTATCGTAGCAGAAAAGATCCAAATGGCCGCCAGTGGTTTAACGACGACTAGCCTACTTGATGTCATTTCTTGGTACCGAAATGGGTAGAATATAGCAATATACCTCTCAATTGCCATCAAAGTCAGCGATAGATATGATGCCATTCCCACAAGGTAGCCAAGCACCAGTGCTGTAAGGTAGAGAGTGCAATGAAACTGTTGCCGGAGTATAAAGCTAAGAAATAGCGCTTTCATTGGCTGAATAAGTAGTCCCGTGGTCATATCACTAAATGCTAAGCTGATAAGTATGCAGTTGGGAACGGTTCGCAGCGACCGATGCTTTGCTAGAACCAGCAGCACAAGTAGATTTAGCAAGAACGAAATTGGTGCCAATGCTGCATCAAAAGACATCATCAAAATGTAGTTTACTCTGAATTCCTTTCCAACTGGATACATTCCTTTCGAATTCACACATTGGAAATCTAGATTTTTGCCTTGTATCGTCACATTCATAATAGCAAATGAGTTTGAACAAATCCNCTTGTTTGCCAGATACAGTCAATCAATCAAACTTGATTGTCAGACTTTAAACAAATCTAATACTTGTCCTTTCATCGATGCAAATACACATGAATTGCTCCTTGTCCTGCTGCACGTTGAATCCGGTTTCACGTAGGCGATATGGAGTCTGGCAATTCAACAAGCAGCTTTAACTAAACATGTCGCATTACAACATATCAGATTCCGTTAGGTCAACTTGTAGCCACGCAACATAGATAAATTGCTGCCATTATTCTTCGCTTGAAATCCAGATTGGTTCTTGCATCCCTGTCATTGCTAAATTACCTAAATTTTGTATCACAAGACGAGAGGATAATGCTATGCAGCTGGGACCTATTGATTTTACGAGTTTTGATGTTGAATGTCTCACCTGGCAGTCCCTTTTTCCTCCTGGTTTGCCTGCAATTAATCCCACGCTCTTTTGTGTATATAGTATGTGCTGTTTGCGAGACGCTATCCCTTGTCTCGTCATTCGCGATAAAAGTTCCTCGTTTCTAGGTCATTTGATTTAACCTGCTTGCCATTGAAAACCTTCACAAGATAAAGAATTGTGTGTTAAACCATGTGGGTTGAATACGTGCTGTGTCTTAACATTACTCTGCGGTGTTTGTGTCAGGTTACGCTGGATATTCCACGCTTTTGAATCAAACTGAATTGATTTCACTCAATTCTTTGCGATTGTTATCATGAAACCTTATTGTTTGCATTCAATTACGATTATCTATTTTGTTAATACCCGTAGGATAGAATACCTGTTAACTCAAACTCGACAAATTGAGTTAAAATTAGACATTTAAATCTCTAACAGAACGCATTCTTTTTTAACCCAGAAAGCATCATTGTCTGGAATACTAAACATTTTTTGTCTTCATTTTCACATCTTTCGTTTGAAACTGCAGAAGTGTGACGTCATTCTGGATTACCCAATCAAACATATCCTCATTGCCAATGAATTACGCCCCCGCAGCACATTCCAATACGTGCAGCAAACCATAAGCCATTCACAGTAACTGAAACTGTTCCTATCTTTTTGTGTGGTATTAATTTTCCTTACGTAAATCAGAGCTCTCGTGATATAAAGCCCCCCCCCCCCTACGAGCGAAGTGAGCAGAAGAATTTGAGGATCTGTGAATTGCTTTCACAAAATTGCTGCTGGTCTTACTTTTTGAGGCCCCCTAGACCAGGGACGCCGAACCAACAATAGGGCAGGGCATTTGTACTGATTAGGACATCATAATCACGTAAGCATTCAAAGTTAAAGGTTACTTTTCACATGCATGTGCAGCTGTAAGTCATGAATCCCTAAGGATATAAGAACGAATGTAACAAGAAAATGTGGACAAAGTACATCAGTAGACGGCATAAAAAGGGCACTTTTACCACCATTGCCCCCGCTCTTCCAGGACAAAAGGTGCGCTGCCCCCCTTCCCCCCCGTGCACCGGCGCTGCAGCCCTTAGCCATGAAAAATCTGGAGTTGGAAGTCCCCTTGACCTCGGCGCCCTAGGAAAATTTGCGTCCTCTGCCCTCCCCTCTCGGCCGCTTTGGAATGTAATAATAATAGCAATAACACGATATTGTTTTAGTTGACTTTTACATAGCTTTTATATACGAAACTAATTAATACTAACTATTTACATCATCATACTCTAAAAATGGCAGTTGAATTATTTGACATCCCTGTCAAGGATGCAGGGGCAGATCCAGAGCTGGACTTTGGGGGCCATGGCGCCGTTTTATTGTCTTTGTGAGTTGAGCAGTGTCTTAATACAATTGTTTGTTGTAGGAAATGCTTCCGTATGGGAGGGGTCATCGTCCAGTGGTCCCCCTCTAGGTCCGCCCCTGCAAGGATGACTGCAGCCAAGGTTGCCAGATTTAGGAATTTTTTGGCCTATGGGATTTTTCTTGTGATTTAATTTTCCCAAAACGACCTTGTGATAAATCTTGGGAATTATAGAAAATGCTCCAGGCAATTTCTATTCAATATCTATGGCTTATTAGAAAACTGTTCATGCTTTCAGTCATATTGCTTGCTTACAACTGTCAAACTACACAACCACAAAATAAGGATGATGCAAAATAAGGATAAGCAGGGCTGCCATTTTCTATGCAGATATATATATATAAATATATATTTATATTTATATGCAAAATAGGGTTTTTACTTAGGACTAAGGGTGTGGTTCTAAAAATTTGACTCAAATTCTACACCTGACTCACATTCTCTCAGCTGGCTTCCATCGCTTCACTTCATTTGTCCCGACAGGCCTGCAAGTATGTATAGTCACATATGATTAATAGTAAAATTTGATATGGATAAATGACGTAACTGCTAATAGTTGAACCTTGGAAATTTTATTTTTAAAAGCAATGGATATTGGGATTTTCTGAGCCTCGGTTTGGGAATTTATTGAATTGCAATCTGGCAACCCTGTCTGCAGCACATGGCCAAATGAGTGATCACCCCCCCCCCCTGTTTTCCATCAAAGGGAGCAAGAGGGACAGCGTGCTCCCTCTTCAAGGAGTATTTCAGTATCACCACAAATATTTATAGTGATATGACAATGAAATTATATCGTGGGTATCCTAAACATAAATTTAGCCCCTTTGCCTATTACTTGCACAGGCAACCCTGATTCCAGTGTCCATGCAGTCTTTCATGAAGCTTCTACCTGATCTTTCGCAATAAAAAAACCATTTCAATTATATTTGTATAGGGCTGAGCTTTAGGCAATTGTCGTTTGATCTCAAGGCCAACTCAAATAGAGACAGTGTATGTTCGGATTAAAATTAGATCCCTGTTTAGTTAGATCACTCCTCAAATAATTTAGTTCCCTATCTTATTCTAATGTCATTTAATCGACAGATTTAAGGTAGCTGAACTTTCGTAAATTTCAATATTCTTGTTGGACATATAGACCTACCATAAAGCTCAAAGAAAGAATTATACGAAATAATAAAGTAAATTTCTTGAGGGGATTTGTCAAGGATTAAGGCCAAGAATGGTCAACAATTTTAGTAAGAATAATTAAACAGGCATGGCCATCTCGCCTTTCATTGTGACATTACACCTGCATTCACTAGCGAAAGCACCATCATTGTCTCAAATATATGGGAAGCTTTGAAAACCATCCCCGCACTCCTGATCCAGCTTTCAATGCAGTGAGATCAGAGACGAAAACTAGAGATAGCATGGGGGCGAGTCATCCCTCCCCCCCCCAACCTTGAAAATTTTCCAGTTACAGAGCAACAATGGTATGAATGTGTACTTTTGCAGGGTAACTTACTGGGCTCAGGTCTACCAACCGAGCATATTTTGACCCAGAGATGTGCCGAGATAATTTAATTGGGGGGCGCTTTGACCATGTGTCCAACTACTGTTTCTAGGAAGAAAATTCACGGAAAATACGGTGACCATCTCTCTTGCAGCATGGCTGACTTTAGAGCAACTTTCCTGCATTTTGAGGCAACTACTGTTAAAAAAGGAAAAAGGTCACAGAAAACACTGTAGCCAACTCGTTAGTTATAGATCTTATTTTCGCAGCGCAAAGCCTCTG
>OLMO02000286.1:11640752-11678973 GCA_900291935.2 Cassiopea xamachana
CCCCCCCCCCCCACCCAAGAAATATATTGGAGTTACGTCCCTGAGTGAGATAAGTAACGTTGTGATGACGTAGCAATGCGAGTCCGCTCACATGAAGCAGCATTTCCTAGTTCCTGTTTAGTTTCGTGACAGTCATGGTTCCTGCTTCCTAGAACTTCAATAGTATCTTGTCCCACGTAGTCAAAGACCTTTACTTATCCCATTGTTTATCCTTACTTGCTTGAGATCTTCCTCACCGTAGTTACCCTCTGACTTACTTTTCAATATAAAAACCATCACTTCACCGTTTCTCAATGTGTTGCATACAAAATGTGTAATATTTTGAGATGTCTCGTTTTCAAATCCCTGTTGAGTTTGCCATAAAGCCATGTCGATAGACTCGTAGGTTGGTGTTTGGGATAAGACACTTCCATCATTTTGGTAAGTATCCGGTTGATTTGCAGATTGTCAGTAAATTTGTCATAAATTGCACAGATGTTAATGCGGTTCCTAGAAGGAAATACTCATTATCAGCAGTTTACTGGCAATTTGTTCGGTAAAATACCACTGATGGTTGGTAAAATGGCAACACTCATTTTCGTCGGTGCATTCTTCCGCGCAAAACTGTTAAAGTACTCTCAGGCGCAAACTTCAACTGGTATATCTTGTTAAAATTACGCGTTAGCGCGTATTGCTAGGGGCCAATTAACACTTAATTAACGTCGCAGTGATAGAGGCATGATCGCTACGCTAGTTGCTGAATGGCATTAGTATATATTGTATTCAACGCCAACACAAGCAGCCACCACATCTTGAAAACATATCATTGGGTTGCTGTGATGGTCTTCATTTCAATCGCAGAGGATTTTGTTGTTGCAGGCTCAGTCCGATTTTTCTTCTCATTTGGCCTTAGCTGTATAAGTATGTTTAATACCTTCTTTCGCATTTCTTTCAAGATCCAGCAATAGATAATAGGGTTTAATGTTGAATTAAAAATCACTAGTGTTTTTGTCCAATCGTAAATGCCTTGGAAGGCAAGTATATCTTTACGCAACGTCCTTACCAACGTGAGGACCGCATGCGGCGTGTAACAACTTATCGTTGCTAGTAAAATCACTCCAGCAACTTTAGTTGCTTTCTCTCGGACGTAGCTTCTACGACGCTTACGCTTTGCTTTGGTGTCTGCAGTATCAACGGAAACGGACTCATCTCGCCTTCGGATTTTTTTGACAGTCTTGATAGTGGAAACCTGTGCCATGACGCTTATTGCGATGGTTATGGGAGCTAGAAATGTGAACAACAGTGACGGAAGTCGCATTTTACCAACTGCAACAGAAACAATGATAATTAGGAGTGGTCCCGTCCACGTTAATATCATCGCTATGAAGCAAGTTGTATGTGATGTTGTTAGTCGTTGATATAGGAACGGAAACGTAAGAGCAACGTAGCGGTCAAGTGATACCTGGGCTAGAGTAAGAAACGAAACAGTTGCGAGATAGTATCCAAAATGATAAACAATTGCAAACAACCAGCACTCTGACTTGCAGCTTAGAACCAGCAATGTTGAGGCAATTTTGCATGGCTGGAAAAACAACCCGATGCAGAAGTCGCTTGCAGCCAAGGATGCCAAAAGAAAATTGGCTGTTGTCTGAAGTGACCGGTGTTTTTTGACCGCAAATATGACAAGAAAGTTTAGCAGGGTTGTGGGCAGTATGAGCAGGATATCAGTGCATATTATTCCAGTAAGGCTTGTCTTGTGCCACCCAGAAACTAGGTATACAATAGCTAGTTCGAAACAGTTCTCTTTGAAAGCAATAAATCCACTAGAGTCATGTGTGCATTTTGAGCTAGTTGCGTTCATCTTGCAAGTTTTTGCAATCTCTGCAAGTTTTCTGCTGCTGGAGAAAAAAATTGGTAATAATTAACTAAATCGATTGATAAAATAATGAATCATCCATTCCTAAGGAATATACTATGTAAAACATAGGAAACATAAGTACGATCTATCTTTTTTCATTTCCATTTCGTTCTTTTTACTTCACTTCAAACATATTACCCTTGGGATAAAATTGAAGTAAATAGTTGACCATACGCCTTTTAATATTTCCAGCAAAATAAAAGAAGAAAACTATTAAGGGTTCATTTAAAAGGCACGTATGCTCTAAAGGAGAAGGGGTACAGTAGAAACCCGCATAACAGAGCCAAGGTTTTCTCTCAGCAGCCTGGATAAGTTTTTAATTAGTGGACTGGTATTCTTAATTCCAGCCTGTACTTCCTGGCTGGAATTGAGATTACGTAAGGTTCTTAACAAGGTTCTTACATACAGCACATGCTTTGCATGAATTTACATAGTTTTCAGCACACAAGAATTCTTTATGATTCTTGAGAACACTTTAAAGTCAAAATTCTCGTATAATAATCTTGTACTATACTGCGCAACTTGAAAAGCATAGACAGCTTCTGAAAATTTCTACTCATAGACTTTTAAATCAACAGTATGAAAACTATTATATAAGAACCATTTCCATTTCAGCCTCTCTGAGGTTCTTATTTAGGGGGTTCAAGCGATGACGTATCAGCTTCAAGGTTCTTATAAAAACAGGTTCTTTTATACGGGTTTCTACTGTATCCAGAATAGCGTAAAAAAGTTTACGAAAACGTAAAAGTTGGAGGAGGTTCCTTAAAGAACGTATGTACGCTTAAGTAATTTCCAAACGCTGATTACTTGGGAAACAACCTGAATAAAGATAACCACCAACATTATGCGCAAGTTTTCCAAAATTTCAAGTTCAAAGGTCTTGATTTTATACACAACTGAGATAATTTTAGATTTTTAGGCTAGGCTATATACTGACTCTTGAGCACTTTGAGCATGGGCGCCTACGCTGGGGCCAGGAGGGGCAGCTACCCCATCTGCCCTCTTCCATCGGAGGCCGGGAGCAAACAGCGAAATTCATACCGAGCTCTTTCTTCAAGCTCATGTCCATTTCTAAAAATTCACTTCTTGTCTTTGATTTGATTTGGTTTGATTTTAAGACATTTTGTCTGGGGCCCCTCGTCCCAAACCTCCACAATACCATGATTTATGTATAATAGATAAATATGAAAGCAATTTACTAAACAGCTTCCTTCTAGAAGAGAAACTGAAGACCAAAACCTACCTCTGTGGAGGCACATACATGCACAGAGATGTGCCCTCCGTGAAAGCCCTGCCCCCCTGCCCCATGACTTTTAAAATAGTGAGATGAAAAATATGTTCAAATATCTAGATGGGGGCTGATCAGAGCCGCCAAGAGGGGGAAGGAGAGAAAAGTCGTCCCAGGGCCTCAAGGTCCAAGTGGTCTCATTGCACCCAATGCTTCAAAGTCTGTGGGTCGCATAAAGTGAACCAGCAATAGTTTCCCATAGTTAATTTATAGACCCTAGTAATTTTCTGCTCGTTTTGCTCCCAGGGGGTCCTCATCTTTCCCTTTTGCCCCGGGGCCTCTGAATTCTCTCGGCGGCCCTGGGGGTATGACAATATTTTTATCTCATTTGCTAAAATTCTCCAATGAGGTCCTGGGGGTGATGACTTAGAAGTAAGTACGCTCATGGGGAGGGGGCACGGCAAAAAGCTACAGAAGCGTACAAGGTGGTGGGGGTTTAAAATTAATGAAAATTGAGTATATGTGCTTTATGAATGGTTGTATGAAATAAATATTAGAATAATAAAAATAAAGATGCAGATGCAAATTAGCTTTTTTTGGATGTTCGAAGGGGTTAACTTCATTTCCAAGTTGAGCCTCTTCCGTGCTTTACCTCCTTGAAAACAAATTACTTTTGGCCATAGGTCATTTTAGATATAGTATGATTGCATCGTAAGATCTTAATGTGAATGTCAGATAATTTTTCGAAAATACAGCCTAGCCTTTCAATTTTTGGGTGCTTCATTTCATTTCTTTAATATTTATGTACTTGTCTTTATCAGCATACATATAAAAGATAATAAGTTTGCTTTCCGTAGGCTTTATTCTACAATCACCTTACTTATTGGTGTCTCAGATCATTGATACTCAATTATCGACAACAAAAAAGTTAGCTTTGCTCTTTTTCTTGACTTGAAGAAAGAACTTGATACCGTAGATCATGAGATACTGATCAGTAAATTAGTAAAATATGGAATCACAAGTAACGAGAACAACTGGTTGAAATCAGCTTTAAATATTATTTAACTGTTTAACTTATTTAACAGGTTTAAGTTTTATTTAATTAATAGAAGCTAGCACCGTTCCATTGATGGTCAAGTATCTGATATTGTGAAAATAGAGTGTGGGATTCCCTAAGGCTCGTGCTTGGGACCGCTGCTCTTTATCATTTATTGGAATGATTTTGAGTACTGTCTTGAACATTCAAGAGCCAACATGTATGTAGACGATACTGAGATAAGTATATCCTCAAACAACCAAGCAGAGCTCAAATGGTTTTAATATCTGTTGAGTTGACCTATGCACTATATCTATAATTAGGACCCTTGTTTGCAAGGGCGGTGCTAGAAAAAATTCTTGGGGGGTTGTCAGGTCTCCAGCTG
Organism: Cassiopea xamachana; assembly: GCA_900291935.2. Taxonomy (NCBI): domain Eukaryota; kingdom Metazoa; phylum Cnidaria; class Scyphozoa; order Rhizostomeae; family Cassiopeidae; genus Cassiopea; species Cassiopea xamachana. Next base: position 11,645,299 of record OLMO02000286.1, read on the forward strand.
GCGAGTAAGGGATGTGAACTCAAATCTTATAAACCAAGGTTGTTTTTTAAAATCACTTTTCAAATTGTGTAAGACGCACAAATGGCAATTGTGGAGGGCAGAGGTCGAATTAACGCTAATACTTGTTGAAGAAGAAATGGTCTTCAAGTATTTTTTTCAGATTCGTAAGTCGAGGAAATACTGCAGGAGGTTTACTGGTATCATTGCATCTGAAGAGAAATGATTCTTATTGCCACTTCTTATGATGGTAGGAAAGGGAACACGGGGAGCTGGGAGCGAAGCCCCCAAAAACGTATTTCAGCCAAGCCTTCTCCATGTTAGGAATACACCCTTTTTGAAAAGAGAGAGAGCACTACAAAAAAGGCGCTTTCATTCCTATGTTGAAAAGGGCAGGAGTCTAGACCTCCAGGGGCCCCTAGCTGGCCTGTATAAACCAACTGCTTTTCAAATGTAGGTCATCGATAGAGAAGCACTTTTCACGTACCAAGGTATCAATTTCTTTGAGAGATACTTGGGGATCTGGGGGCTTGCCCCCAGAAAAAGTTTTCCAGGATGACTCTCTCTGGAAAGTCAGGAAATGCCCTTCTACGTAATAGGAAAACATGTTTTCATCATTGACCTTCATTTTTGGATGGAAAGTACAACCCCAACCTCCAATCAATTTTGCACGAATATGGAAGACAGAACTTTGATCTTGAAAGTAGAAATCTTATTGTTAGCGAGTATAGTCAGGCAAATGTGAAAATGATGAGGAAATCTATTGGTATCCACTTCGTCCAGATAGACTTGGGAGTCTGGGAGCTTGTCCCCAAAAAAATTTTTTTCATCACTCACTCTGGAACATGAGAAGATGCCCCTTTGCATGGTAGGAAAATTTGTTTATATGATTGATCTTCATTCTGGGATGGAAAATATCATCCTACCTTCCAATCTGTGTTGTACGAATTTGAAAAGCTCAACAGTTTGATCTTTAAAAATAAATCCTATTGTGAAAGAGTCTAGTCAATCAAATGCAAAAGCGATGAACTGAGCCAAATCCTGATACTCCAAGTAGGCTCTGCGCCCAGCCTCCTGGCTACTAGCTTTTAGCTGCAGTATACTAATCCATCATCAATTTGTGATGAAAACTGCCAACGTGTGCTTGTGTGTCGAAAAGGAAAAGTAGCGCACCGGAGTATTTCCTAAATGCGCCTGCACGTCCATATACAGAGATTGATGCACCTCATAAATAACGAAGATGGACCTCTCCCTTGCAACGTAGGCAAATACAGTGTCTTTCTCGAGCAACTGTGGCCTTGATGTTGGCCACACAAAACACACAGTGGAACAGGTGTTTTTCTGCCGAGTAGACTGCTGAAAATCTCAAATCTGCTGAGTAAATTCATGATTCTCAGTCCTTGGGGGGTGTCGCACCCCCACATCCCCAGTAGCACCGCCCCTGTTGTTTGTAATTAGGATTTTTGTATTTTTACTGAATTGATGTCATGATTAAATAAGAAATTAAAAAGACATATATAAATATGCTACAATATAACTTACATAAAGGATAGGGGTCATTTACCCGTTACCTAATGCCGCACTAACCGTTATCTAACGCCGCACTACCGTTGTTGAAACTCCCCTCTCCAAACGCTCCCTACCATAGCACTCCATATAAATTGAACAATAGCGTAACAAATCAAAACACCCTCCCCCACCTCCCCCTACAGGCGTTACGTAACTGGTGAATATTCCAATACTGCTAAGTACGATGCAAAATTCAATAAGTTATTCAATGTCCAATATGTCATTTAATATTTCCCCCCATTTAAAAGTATCATCAATCATTAGACTTGATATGTAGTTTCCTTCACAAGATGAATATAGCTTCCATTTTTCTGAAAATGAGGAAATGCCTTGTCGGTGCATCAATTTTCCTCAACTTTTTCGACGATCTTGTTATAATGAGCATAGGCGTCAAATCTCGATTGGCTAACAAAGGAATCATCATCGAAGGATTCCTGCCAATAAGGTTGCGAGAATTCGGTCGATAACCGTGTTTTGGCGGTAAATAGTGTACCTTCTTTGCGAAGAAACTGATAGCACATAGTTTCCAATAATTGAGAAATGTTTTGCAAGCATATTTAGAAGGCTTCAATTCACACTTTCAGTAGGAGCAATACATCTTGGGCAGATCAAAAGTTGTCGACATTACAAGGAAATATGGATAAGTTGTAATGTCGATAGCTCAATAGGCATAAGACAAACGAGTACCGAGTGCGAAAGTCGATCTACGAACAACTGCGAGTTAGATTCAAGATTCTCGTATAGTTGATAATAAGTGAGCTTCTCATGGAACTCAAGAAGCCTTGGGAAAGCGGTCAAATGCTATAAATTCATATCTTTATCATTGATGCTATAATCGTAATCATTAGAAAATAAGTGCTTGGGTTACTTTAGGCATTCACTGAGGATTTTGCCTTTGCTGCAAAACAAACCATTCATCAATAGTGAGATTCCCTTGCTATCACTACCACTACGACCTTCAACATCAAAGCAGCGAGCTTTCGTTGTCTCAGGTTCTTATTTAACAAAAACTTGATCTTTTTCCATGTCTCATTCGAACCTGACATGAAGCATTTTTTGGTAAAGTAGTCTCGCTTGAATTTTGCCCAGATTATTCCTTTTTCTTCGCGCATCTTACATGATAGAGCAACATTAAATGGAAACTGATGGAGAATTTAAAATGAGCCTAAACAGAAGAACAGTTAATGCTCTTGTGTGACTGTGAAGAAAGCTATTTTTCAAATGCAGAACTCCATTTGGATGCATGAGATGAAAGGCATACTTTAAGGCCATGAACATTGAGTAAAATTGACTATTCGTACACTTTAATTAATTCGTATACATTAACGTATTTGTACTTATATGAAGCATCTACTTTATATGAATGACGACATAATGAAATGAATAAATGTTTACTTAAACAAACTGAACGTTATTTACTGACACTAAGTTACATCTCTTCAGGGAAATCCTATAAAAATGGCTAAAATCTTACCTGTTAGCCGAAAGAAATAATGACAAGGATGATTCTTGCTCGAGCCTTGTATTCAGAGCTTCTGGGCTTACTACTGACTCTTGATCAAACTTTTGATTCAAAACATTTAGCCTTGCTCTAACAGGCACAGCTGATATACAAAATAGAAGAAAATTGGACTTTAATTTAGTTGTTGTTTGTATTTTATAGTAAATGCAAATTTTAGCATACTATTTCCACATTGGTTGAATCTTCAAATGTTTGTGGTGTCTGACAGCAGTTGAGAACCAACTTGTTCGTATTGCAAGAGAATTTTCCTACCCAAACAGCTGTATTTGTTTAGGTCTATAAAGAACTGCAAGCGACAATACCATTCTATCAAAATTAATGTTTCCTATCCAAACGTCTTTTCTACTTTTGCTAGAACCGTATAATGCCTTCATGTATTATTCATTTCATTAGTGGAATCAGCTCTCATTGGATAAGCCAATATGTTGTTGGAGACAATCTGATACCTGCTTATGGAAGAATTGTCTCTTCAATGCTTGTTTCTACTTAAGTCACAAATTACATGAATTTGATCATTCTTTTTAAGGAAATTGCGAGCACACCGAGATGCTGGTTATAGGGAGGGGCTCATGAGATCGATTGTCCGGTCATCAAACATCGAATGTCGTGTCCATCTTGATTCAGCCAAGCATTTTTGCTATTTGATCATTTATGTAGCAACTTGCCATGGACCGACATTTTGTAAAGAAAGGGTATACTCACAACCTTATGTGCGACCCTGGCCTAGATATTTTTTTATTTGCTCCATTTTGCGAGTATTTATCTCAATTTACAAATGTTTTGCATATTTTAATTGTATTTCATCTTTGATTCATTTCCTTGATAAGACCTAAAGGTACACACTTTTATGAGAAACAAATTCTCTTGCTTCAGTCTGGATGTTTCTTAATATTTCGTCAATTCTATCCGGAAATGTTTCTTAAATGTTCTTAAATTTCAAGACTTCCAATGACAATAGAAATCCAGATTTGGCAACTCTGATGCAAGAAAAGGAAGCTAAGGTTTTATGAGGCATTTAATGGATGTTCATTCTACTTTCTTGCTAGTTTGAATAAAAATTTACTTGTAAAAATAGTTCTTTAAAGTTATTATTTGAAGCTCAGCATACCCGTGTTTCTTAAATTTTTCTTAATTTTTGTCTAATTAAAGTCTCGTGTTTCTTATGAACATTTTTCTTATAAAAAAAACGCATACTTCAAATGAAGGGCAGGTATCTTAACCAGTGAATTTTTATAGCGTGTAAGGCATGAGAGATCGTGAACAATTCACCTTTACAATGCAACTTGAGATCATTGAATTTTGTGATTCTTTTAATTTGCAGCTTAATTTCACATTGCGATCAATATTCAAAAGTTGATGTTTTGTTGGATATTGAAAGTGAAACTGCATCTTCCAGTCGATGGCACAAAGACTTTGAACCTAGGTAAACTGGAGATCAATATTGATGAGAAAAAGCTACCCTTTAAGGCCATTCACATAATACGTATACATGAAGAGATAGAGTTGGTAGAAAGCATTTTTACGCACATAGGTGGTCACAATCAATCGCCTGCTTGCGTAAAAGGGTTAAGATGTATGCTTACACGCTTTATGATAGGCCCCTTTGACTTGCTCCTAGCAGATGCTTTACATCATATGATAATCACATTCATCATATTGCTCTTTCAACAGAACAACTTTCATTCCTTCTCTTCAACAGGCGGATTATTGTACTGTATCTGATTACAGCATAACCAATCACAGGCATTTGAAATGACAACATATTGCATTCTTGAATTACAGAGACATTCATTCTTCTGAAGAATGAGTGATCCCTGAAATGACTATCCCGTTAGTAACTAATATTCAAGTATAAAATCAATAATGTGGAGAAGCTATTATTATATTTCTGTTGCGTTTAGTTGTATACCTCTAGTAATTCTCGTTTTATTCTTAACTAGGACTAACACCCTGACAAGTCTTCGTCTGGAAAGGTGGTCAATCTCACTTCGTGATTTGCTCTCTGATAAGAAGGGCATTGACCACCTCACTAGTTTTCTAAAAAAGGAGTTTTCTGAAGAGAACGTTAGGTAAATCTTAACTTATTTCCACTTTCTTCCAGAAGTCGGCGAGAAGATGAGTATCTATGTAGAGAAATTTCTCAATAAACCATAACGGGATATAGGATGGAAAAATGCTGAGATTGGATTAGAACAATAGAATTTAAGGACTAAAGCTCCATTCGTCAAACAACTACTTAATCACATATGCTTCAATTGATCAACTCGAGAATTAAGTTGCATATTGTCCATATTACGTGATATTTCCATTGATTAATAATCTGGCTTGCTTACCTTCATTAATTTCTGGATAAAATTGCGTAGAATTTAAAGGAAATTCAGTAATGATATTACGCAATGGGATTAGAAAGCGAACGCCATCTTTTGAAACTTCATGTGAAAATTGATAGGCCACACGGGGGCGCATTGAAGTGTTGATTGAGCTCCAAGTGTCTTGATTTTTCAACGCAATGTCCACCCTCTCTTGCTCTTGCTTTGCATTCTATGTGAATTACACCTCATACGCCCCTAAATGTGCACCCCTGGTTTCGCTTTGTTTCATTTTTATGGATCATTGTCATAGCATTGAAGGATTACCCTTCAGGGAATACTGATGGATAGAGGGCCTTCCACATACTTTACAATATAGCAGTTGAAAGCAAAGCTAATTGTGTTGTTTCAAGCTTTAAACTGATGGCATGTGACAGGAATTCAGCTATAAACTCCTAGCTTTAGGTATCAGTTTGCTCGCTTTACCTATGTATGATATGGCCTTTTGATTGACAAGTATATAGCTGCCAGGAGTATCATCTCTGTAGTGGGATAGTTTTAGGTTTATGTGTGGCTAATTTTTGATAGTTTTTATATCTTTTTGATGGCATAGGAAATCTTCTTTTAACCAGACTATGCCGAAGAATTTTTTAATGTGGTGCGAAGTCTGAGTCCAAAAAAAGTCAAGGCTCCATGGCTGTTAGCCGGAGACTGCTTTTTGTATTTATGCAAATTTTGAGGAAGGCCTAGTAATTTTATTACAGAATTGGCTGGACTTAAATTCTGATGCATGCAAATGGTGCGATTTGGAATATGGAAGATGTTGGAGATTATGGAAAGCTTCACATTAATTTTGTGTAGTGAGGAAGGCTGTGCTTAAAAAAATGGCTACCTGAGGAATACTTGACTTTTTTTTGGACTCTGTGACAAGTTTGATCGAAAATGTAAATGTAACTGGCCTCACACCCGCTACTTCTGCGCTCCACCTTTCCTAACATATTTTTGATTGTACTTCCTTTTATTTCACGAACAGCTTTTGGCTTTCATGTGAAGATTTGAAGTTCAGTCCCAAATCGAAGATTCCCCATGAAGTCATGAGAATTTATAGGCAAGTCCAGAATATTTTAGTGGGATAATATTTACACTTTCATTGAGTTTACTTAGTTAATGATTTACATTGCTTCTTTTCTCGGTATTTTGCTAAAACTTCCATACTTTAAGGACTGATGGCATGAGAAGGGCTTTCCCTATAAGGAGGGCTGGTCTTCATTCCCGAAACAAAGGTTTGTTTGCAAATACATGAGGGTCTTGCTGTCGACCTATCATCCCTGCTCAGCAGGTTGCGCAAAAACAATTTGATAACACCTTCCTCTTCCCAACCCGATCACGTCTATTAAGTGAAGAATAGCCGCGTTCCCTACTCTGTTAACAAGGCCAGCCTTCTTTCAAGCAAACGGAATCTAGGTCACCAGGACTAGCCTACTTTACATTTAATTGCAATATCAAATCTGAATCTGTTGCTTATTAATACCCAGATCTCAGGAAAAAGTACCTATCTTAGTTAGGAGGACCAGCTCTCCTCATGTAGTCAAGTCTTTAGAGTCGAATTCTTCTGTCGATCATGCGTTCATTGCACCAGTTATTTCTGCTTCTGTCAGTTTACAACGTTTACATTGACAGAACTAACTAAAAGAAGAAACATGCTAAGAGTCGCTGATTTACCAAGGGGTCAAGTTTGGCTTTTGGTCTCTTTCCCATTTACTTTTTCATTTCATACCAGGAAAGTTTAAAGAGAAAGTACCTTGGAATGATACCTGTTTAATTTAGAAACAGAAAGAATATTACAGAATTTTCTGATTTCGTTATGTTCAAAGTTAGTCATGGTCATATGAAGATCTACTCAGCTACTTCATAAAATTTCACGTTGCCGTCCAAAGCTAGGAGAAATTTCACAATTTCTAAGAAAAATGTAGATCCTGGCCTATACTCTCAGGCTCCTTGCAGCTGCACTTATTATAGGCTCTGTTAAATGAGATGGTAGGAAGCACTTCCACTCTTTATTGAAACCATTTCCATTTTTATTGTAAGTTGAAATTAATGATGCTTGAATTTGTTGAGAAAGTAGCATTTGTTGGATGAGCAGTAAATGCATGCAGAAAGGAATTTCCCACAGCTAGAAGAGCTTATCATTGCTTGAAAACACCGTCTTTCACAGCATCAATTATCTTGAAAATGTAAACCTATTGGCTGGTACAGCAGTGTCATTTATAAAGAGATTCAAGATCACCATATTTATTCTTATCTCAATTTTCGCATATGGGCCGTTCTCACGAAATGTGAATCACGAGTGCAAAAACATCTCTCTAGCTAGGGCACAAAATAGGTGAAGTCACCAGAGTATTGTTGACTATGCAATGTTTTGGAAGTTAACAAAACAATTGGCGAAATTTACAATTTTCTATGTGATTGTTTTCAACATTGCATCCGCCTTGCATATTTTCTCCTACGTCACGAGATATTTTACCAAATTTTTCCACAAAATGAAGAGATTAACTAAATTATTCAAGTTGCTTTGAAACTTCATCTATTAGCATTGCCAAGTATTCAGCCATTTATGGCTCGCTCTTAGGAATTCATAGAAATCTCAGGAACAAAATATTACTGGGATGATGTAATTTGTACGATGTCGCGTACATCACACAACTTTCAAGCCTTCCGTTAGAAGAAGGTTTTGCTGGATACAGAGTTATTTTGTAAATAGTTAAGCTCTGTGCATTCAATTTTATGCCAAACAGATTTTTAAGTTCATTTCCGGATGTTATCGTTAGAATTTTAGCCATTTTACCTCAAACTTTTCACTTTGGATGTCTCGTGTATGAGGTGAAAAAGGCCGATATACCTTCGTTGCAACTCATGACAGAGCGAACCAAATGAAGTATAAATACGTCCGTACATCTAGGCGCTTTTGATAGCGCAAAGGAAGTTGAAATCCGATACATAACTACAGTTATAAGCAAAACCAATCAGGTGGTGGGGGAGGGGGTAAAATCAATAAAAGGTGGATCAGTGGGACAAGCTAGAGTCCGATATTCTTTTGGCTGCAAAAATACTTTTCCATCATGCTTGCTTAAGACAGAGAAGTTGGAAGTGTAGTGGCACCCTAGGAAACTTCCATAAAATCAGGTTCATTTTGTTATGGTCTATTCAAATCTTTGAAGATACTCCAAAGGCCCTTTACCAATTCCAACCATTTTTCATTATATATTAAGGATTTAAAACTCCATACGCTGTAGCAATGCCTACTTTGCCCATAAAATCTGGCACAGGTAAGACATTCATTACTGACAGAAATGTTACCAGCCACCACATATCACTGGTTTTTCTTTTGGTCATACGCGTTTTTCTTATAAGAAACTAAGTTTACAAGAAATGAAAACTAGGCTGGTCGAAAATTAGGACGTTCTGGTACTATGCTCAAGAAAAATTAAGAAAATGTAGAATTTCAATTTGTATAAAACAGAATACATTACATTGCTTCCAGTCCTTTATTTATATGATTTTTTGTTTGCATGAACATTTTTCGTGAGTCTTTATATCCTTCTAGTAGTGTTTGATTTTCAAACAACAAAGGGAGTTTCAGTTCAGAAAATAAGAAACTAATAAAGGAACTTTTAGTACTGTATGCCGATCCTAGTTTCTTATAAACGGCGTGTAACAGTCCCCTCTCTCTGTCGTTTTCCTTACGATGTAAGCTCTCTCTCGTCTTACTGTTTCTTTCTTAGGTGCAGCAAAAAGATAGGAAGCCTTAGGATGCTAGTTTTTTTAAATTACAGCATGCGTGTTTTTTGCAGGGATTTTATGGCTCCTGGTGCACGCTTTGAGATCAATGTTGACAGCGAAGCAATGTCAAGCATACAAGAAGGGATTAGAGATCCATCTGCGTATGTTTTTGATTTGGCTCAAGTAAGGGTCTTTCATGCATATAACATCTTATATTGCGGGGTCTTTGTCTATTTTGCCTTTCTTCTTGAATGAAAGATACGGCTAGATAAGATTTGATACACATCTAACATCAGATTGTTTTCGAGATCTCTGCTTCTAAAGACGTCTTGAATCGATGAAGCAAGTTGATGTTTCTAAAGTTATGGCAACGTTGGGCTCATCCCTGTGCCAACAAACTTTATTTCAAGTCTGATGCGAAGGCGAATTGTGCATGTGTGACCTCCAAATGAAAATGGCTACACGCTCCTCATACAGAACTCAATTTCTCGTAAGAAGACTAATCACCGAAGTTTACACTGAAGTTCACCTTTGGTAAGGCTACCGATCCTTCACCAAAGACAGTTTTCCACTTGCTTCCATGCGGTTAACACTTTCAAATGAATACACACTGACCAATGATTGCCAGTGAATAACTGAATGCGCAACGCAGCACAAAACCTAGGTGTCACCGTATCAGTTACGTTTTACCTACAAAATCACACAATCTTTTTGCTATATTCCTTGTATAGCTTAGCATCAATCGATTTGTGAAAGAAAGCTGTTTCCAAACCTACTCCTAGAAGATGGGATTTGGCAACTGCTTTTGCGCTAACGAGATTTATTTCGAAGTACCCTTATACAAACTGGTCAATGGCTTAGTAAACCATGTAAAGTGAATTTTACACCTTTGTCTTTTGTCATTGCTTGAGCACGGCAGATGGCACTAATGACTTTCATATGAAAAATTGACATGTTGGCCAACAATGTTGCCCATGTTGGCCACCAAGTTGGCCAACAAATTCAGGACAAATTGTTGGCGGCATGTTTGCACATGCTCAAAACATTTTCGCCATTGTTTGTTGCACTATGGAATTTTGTCTAATTTGGCCACTATGTTGGCGAACAATTCAACTCATTCAGGTAAAAGTGGCGGGTGAAAAATGCTCAAATCATTATTGCCGATTGTTACTAGCACAAGTTCAGTTGCAAAATGGGGGTTGAATCAAAGAAGAAAAGTCTGAGTAACGCAAAGAAAAAAAAGCAAAAGGGTCGACGTCGGACGAACAGAAAATCGGTCAACTCGCATCTTATGTTTCAATGTGCATCCATGCCAGTAACAAAATGCAGCCACTGCTTTCTTTCTACTTGGCTATGCATTTTTACACAGCAGTTAAAACAACGTAAACAGCGCTAAATTTATGACAGATTGAATTTGTTTCCCAAAAATTTTGCCCAATTTGGCAAAATTCAACATAAATTCTATGGACAACATAAAAAATTCAACAACATTCCAGCAACATTATGATTGACATGTTGGCCAACAATGTTACCCAGTTTAGCCAGGCCTAAACTTGCATACAATACAACAGACCTGCTTTTCTCTAAGAGATGATTGAATGATAGTCTTTAAGGGGTGTCTTACTCCTACATTCCATAGGTGGCGCCAGGAAAGAAATGCTGAGGAGTTAATCATTGCCAAAGTGCCGATGGTGAGCAAAGCAAGAACATTTTTAGCAGATTACGTTCTTCAAATTGACTTGAAAAAGAAAAGTGGGCCGTGAAGATGCCAAGATTGCATAGAGATCTTCACAAACTCAAGTACCGACGGGGAGCTCAAGTTTGGGGGGACTCAGTCTCCCAAGCACCCCCAGTAGTGGCATCCCTGCCATATTCCCATATTGCGTGTCTCTGACAATATAAGTTATCGTAAAAACTCGATTAAACCCCTCCTTTGAATACACCCCCCTCGAATAAGCCCCCCACCCATAAGATGGTTTCTGACAAATAAGCCCCCACCCATAAGATGGTTTCTGACAAATAAGCTCCCACCCTCGAGTAAGTTCCCATGGGACTTGCATATGTTCAGTATAATGCAGTTCAAAAACAAAAGAATATCAGAACATTCCGCTATTTATCTGTTTATTTGGGCTAATATTTGACCTGAACAACAGTCTTCACAACTGTCCCTCCTTGATGCCATCCCTATCTACATTTAGCTCAAAGCGTTGCAGAGTATTTTCCTCTTCTACCAGCTTCTTGTAGAGAATATTTGATATTCTTGCGCTATTCGTCTCCGCATGGTAATTCCCTTTTCCACATTGAGGATGTGCTTTATATGAGCAAAATCTTTAGGAGACAGTAATTTGAGAGTGCAATAAATAATATAAAATATTATGCTTAGCAGACCCCAGGACCTGTAGATTTAATAAACCCCAATAGAATATCTTTACGGCATAAATTAGTCTATATCCTTTGCATTTCAATGAGTATATACGTGTGTTATGAGATCAGTCAACGTTATGTCTACCCATTATATATGAGGTGAAATAGATGGTTGCTTGGATGGTAGAATTTGTGAAAAGTAGAGCTAAGCCTTTGTATAAGCAGAAGTAGAGCTAGTCTAAGGTGAAAATTATTGACTGGAGCACAAGCAGGAGTAGATTCCTTAAGAGCTTGGCAACCTACAAGTAGCATGTCAATACATGGAAGAGCTGTTTTCACAGATGCCTAGAACTATAGGTTTCAACGCCTTTTGGCTATTTTACCTTTGAACTTTTCCAGTTATTGTATGAAATGCTGGTGCAGGTGAGGATTTATCCTCAATTCACACCTAATCCTAGAAATAAGTGATTTCAAACATTGCATTTTTTGAGAAGACTGTGAAATATTTAATTTCAAAAGTCAAAAGTAATGCTAGCTCAATGTTTAGTTTGTACAATAATGAAAGATTTGCTGCTCTGCTTCATTCACGCATAGGAAGGACCTGCCAAGCTTTGGCTTTGGCTGAGTATTTTGATATCCAAGAAACCCTTCAGCTATTCATCCTTGTAAACACTAACTTGGAAATTAGGAAGACATGAAGCTTTATTTGGTGATACTAGGAGCTGCTTTAGGAAAAAGCTATCATCAAAAAGTACCACCGCTCTTACCCTACTAACCTTTTAATAGAAATTCAGTGAGAATATGTTGAGGATTTCAGTTTCAAAGGGGCTTCAGTTGCTGAAACTCTTAACGACGTTGATGATCTCAACAAGCAGAAGGGCTCGTCTATAACCCTAACTACCTTATCCAGTTTATTTCAGCTACGATAGTTAAAGATAATGTTGACATAGTTGCCTCCCACCTGCTCAACCTCTTCAATAAAAATGTGCACAATGACTTTTCTCGATAAACTGAAGAAGACAATGTTACTGCGCTTCTTGATAAAATCGTTGACAATGAGCTTTTGCCGATGAACTAAAAACAGTTAGTGCTAGCGCGATGTTTGGTAGTGATGGCTTATTTCGCAATACAAAAATATGGGATTATTCGCTCTTTATGTAGTGCCTCTAGAGGGAGGGGGTGCCTTTACGTCATTCAATCAACTCTTGCTAAAAAAGTGTAATCAGATGTCCCCCAAGGATCAGTACCATGGCCTCTCCTTTTTATCAGATTTATTAATGGTATCTTATTATTGTTGAATGAGACTAAAACCTGCAATAATCAAATTACACAGCAATTTATTGTTCTAATCAGGCATTAAGGAAAGCTAATCTAAGACAGAAGGTAATACCGTTGAATTAAGCACTTGTTTTGACACAAAACTGCATGAAATTAGACTAAGGGCGGTGCCATTGCCATAAGTTTAGCAAGAAATAATGAGACATCCAAATTAAACATGGTTCTCCTATCATAAAAGAGAATAATGACAAAGTGTTGGGCGTTGTAATCGATCAAAAGCTAGGGTTTAAGCAGTCAGGTAACATGGTGTGTACGAAAGTAAGCCGCTGCTACATGCCTGAAGAAATAAATATTATCAAAGTCAAAGAGCATCTGCGTTATCACAGTTTACTTACTGTCCATTGATATGGATGTTTTATGATAGACACGCTACTACAAAATCCATTTTATTCATTATGAATAAGTGAAACTCAACTTTTAAAGAACTTTTATGACCACTGAAAAGAAAGGCACAGGGAGCACTTACCCTTCCCCACTCTTCACAAATTTATATGCTAAGTATCCCACTATGGCTTTCAGAGGAGCCCATGTATGCTTGAAGGGGAGCCTTGGATTACATGTGCTCCTTCCCAATTCTTCAATGCATCTTACGTCCCTACCTTCAATCTCTTTTCATCAACAAAATCTTCAGTCGATTGTGACTTAATTTTGCCGCACCAGGATGAATTTGAATTTTCATTATGAAAGAAATTTTGCGGAAAGAGGAACTACTTGTAAGGCAAGAGCAAAATGTATACACAAAAATCTAGGAACAGAGCATATCGGTAAGAAAATGTGAGTTTCCTGAGATAAAATCTATGACGAGATTTGTCTTTTCATGTACAACAGTCCCGATCTGTAGAACATTTTTGAAAAGGAATTAGTGTTCAGTTTTTTATGAATACATTTAGACTGTGGAAGGACTTTTTACTAAATATAACTTGCAATTAAATCTACCATGGTTATTGATAATTTCTGTATTCAATAATGGTCGGCATTGATTAGTTTATGTTATTAACCGCATCAGCTTTAAAGAAGTTGATTATCATTTTATGTTTGCTATCAATCATTCAATCAATGAATCAATCAATGAATCTATCAATCAATATATTTGAAGTTGGTAAAAAGGTACATAGTATATAGAAATACTAATTAAAACCAACTATTCAAAGCAAATATATGCATTAATCTACAGGAAAAAGACCCAAAAAGTAAAAATAATGCTATGAGAGAGAGTATGGCCTAACAAATTGAGAAGCAAGCTGTTTGGTGAGCAGCCGATAGGCTGTTCAAATTAGTGCACAAATGCTGGGTTCCGAAGAAGATTGGGCGGGGATCTGTCATTAGAGAGTGGGTGAGGGGACATCCAGACGATACTTCTGCATGAGCCTTGAACAAGAACATTTGTTCTAGCAATGTGCTTAAAGGTTCTGTTACACACAAGATATTCAGCTGTAATCTGAACCAATAATGAGCAGTTTTGGCATACGTTAAGAAATTCAGAATACCATAAAACCAAGTTGCTATTATCTACAAGATGCTTTAATGTACAAAAGCTGCTCAATATCGGATCAGATTACTGTTGAATATCTAGCGTGTAACAGGGCCTTAACATCAGAAGATGATGTGTGATTTGGTATTGTTGTTGCTGTTGTAACTATTGTGCTTGACTCATCACAGGCAGCTTGCTTTGACTGTCTAAAGCAGATGAGACAGAATATAATAACACAGGATATCACATAGGTAGCAGGTGGTTTGGTCTAAATAGCATCCTAAAAAACTTATAGAATTTTAAAGAGAAGATGAAATGTTTCTGTGTAGAGAAAGACGACTTTCTTCTATAATCGACAGCTGGTGATTAGGGTGCAGACCAGTATAATGGTACTTTTAGAAATGAATGCATATCCTGTTGGAGAGCTTTGCATCTCCATAATTAGTAGTTTCATCCTAAAACTGCAACGAGGAGGGCTGTGTTGTAGGAAACATATGGATCGAGCTTTTGACCATTCCCATTTTTGCATTTGTGACAACAATGTTCTTGTCACTGCTACGTATGTGAAAGTATTACAGGAAGGAGAAAGACAATATAGGATTGTAGCATTCTTCTACTTTTTATAGAATTGTACCTTTCCTTTTTCCTCCTTTGACAAATGCACAGTTAAGAACTTCTCCGACCCAAACTTCACTCTTTCGTTTTTATAAGAACCAGTAAAATTGAGGTTCCGGCTGGTTATTCTTAATATTTCCCAAATTTTGAAGATGAATTTTTCTTAATTTGTTCTTAAATTAGTAACATGTAGGCCATTTAGGGATACGTAGGAAGACAATATACAAGACAACATTGGATGTATTGATTGATTGAGAGTCAAATGTTACAACCAAAATGATCTCTCTTGCATATGAATGCTTTTATTGCTAAAAGTTTATAAGCAATTATAAATAGACAATGCTAGCACAGTATATAGTTATGCTAGGAGCATAAGCGTTGGAGAGAGAGGGTGGCAGGGGGGCTGCAGATTCCCTTAATTGGGCAGAAATCTGCTACATTCGGGCAATTTTCCTGAAAGAACGATAGGAAATTCGTGCAACTTTACTGACTGTTCTCCAAATAGCCTTACTCAGTCGAGAAGAAATTTTACAGCCCCCTAAATTTGAAGCTCTCCTACGCCTATGGCTAGGAGCAACTAATTTGCTCAAATATAATTGTTAAGGCTGTCAATTATCCTCAGGTGAGCAAGGAAAGGACCCTTCATATCCATTTGTTAGTGGAAAGCTTCTCTATTGTTTTCCAAAAAACATATTTTACAGCAAGGCTTCAAGCTCAGCCTTTTTCGTAATTTGCTCTTAACTTTCCACCAAATATAAGGCTTTTGTTCTTATAGAAAATAGCGTATGTTAAATGTAGGGGAACTCAGCCATACCCCAAATCTCTCATGTTTTTAGCAACAGGGTCTGAGCCCCCCTAAAAACGGAATGTTGGGGCAGGGGCGGCTCTAGCCATTGCAGCCTGGATGACTTTATGAGGCCACGCCCTCTAGCAATCACACCCTTTGTTTTCCTCACCAATTTCACTGGAAGACAGCGGCTATCTTACTATCTCCGTACGACGCCTAGCCACAAAAGATGAGACGAAATCATGAAAAAGAGCAAGGTCACGTAAAATTGAAGAAATAGATGCTCCTTGAAGTCCCTCCCTCCACCCCTAACATTTCCTACTCGCATTTCCATGAATTAAAAATTTGACCCTGGAAAGAACTTGGGGTATATGCACTCCATTCCCTCCCGTGGCACCGCCATTTGTAGGGGTGGGCTTACAGTGAGGCAAATTTTCATGCTGAAGAATGCATCTCCCATAAGCCTTTCTCAAAATGCCAAGAAAGTGCTGTTTTGTGTTCAAGCGCGTTGTTCTTCATCCTTAAACAAAAGCTCTTTACTTTCAACATCCCCATCACTGTTCTTTGAAATTTTGCCTGAAATTTTGACTGTGCATTGTTTTTTCCAGCTTTGGATAAGGATTTGATAAGGATTAGAGTGTCTTTTTTCGCCCATCTTGATCATTACTAATGGCGCCAAATGTTAAAAATATTGATACGAGCTCCATACTAACTAATAAACGCAAAACAGCAGAGCCCTTCTAGAACTGATTCGCATTTTGTTTTCTCAAAGCCCCATCAAATTCTTTGTTTCCTCTACTTGTTCTTTTCCATCAGTGTTTTCAGCTTACAATAACGAGGAAACACTTTGAAGATTTGGGAACTATTAACAAGGAATTCATTGAGTCCATTTACGTACAATTAGTACACCCAGTGATAGACGATTCTCATACGTCCCTCATGTGTAGAAAACTTGAGCAAGATGCTAGTATATATTTTAACGCCTGGGCGGTGCAGTTAAGCGACTGTAGCCCCCTCCACTTTTTTGAGGAACAGGTGGTAGTATTTCGACGAACCCGCACTGTAAGTGACACAATCCTTGTCCCGCACTGAATAGGTCCCTATGTTATCAGGTTTTTCTGGCCTCATTCTCGGAGTACAACATCCCTGACCTGATAATTTGAGTTTTTTTCATTTTTGCTGTTGCGGCTAACAATTACAATACACTCTTTTTTTTATAAGAATAAAGTCTATAAGAGTATTGAGGCTCAAAATTGCTAAAATTTAAGAATAATTTAAGAATAATGCCAGGCTCAACCTTCATCAAAACTAAAATATTTTGTTAATCGAATCAAATTTAATTAAGAGTTTCCTCCCAAAACAAAACATTTGTCACTTTGACGCTATAAATATCTATATGTTTTAAAATTCGTTGAAATTTATGGTGAATCAACACATCAAAAATGAATTAATATGTTTCTTTGATCTTAAGGCGAATTTACACCTTGTGTTGGGCAAGAACAATTTAAGAATAATTTAAGAATAATCTGAGGCTCAAAACCGAAAATTTTTAAGAATATCGAGGCTCAGAAAAAAATTAGGTATTCTTATAAAAAAAAGAGTGTAACCTCTTCAAGGCTCAACAGCCTTACTCTTTATGAGATAACCAGGGGCATTTTGCTTGAAATACAAACGTTTTTGTAAGAATAAAATTTAAAGGAATATTCAGGCTTAGGGTCGCTGAAATTTAAGAACAATGAAAGGCTTAAAGCTTCATCAAGACTTGGAACTTTTGTGTATTTGAGCTATAGCACTGTTTGTAGATACACTTTTTCACCATCGATACAATATTAATCATTCTGCAGGGCCGTAACCACGATTTTCATTTTGAGGGGGCTTAAAAGTCACTATCGGAGGAGGCCTCACCATGGTTGAGGCGGAGGAGCTGAAAAATTCATTTTAACAAGAAATTATTGGGGGGCTCCAGCCCCCCTTGCCCCCCCCGTGGTTACGGCACTGTTCTGCTCCACTTCGTTTTTCTTTATAATGAAGTAAGACATTGATAAAAATTTGAAAATAATCCATTAAATTTCAGGCGTAGTTACATACACGTTTTTTTATGAGAAAAAAGTTTGTAAGAAAATGAGGCTCAAATGGTCAAAATCTCAAGAAAATCTTAAGAAAATCACGAGGCTCTGTTTCCAAAATTTAGTGTTTTTATTGACCAAAAATCGATATTTCGTCGTTATAGCATTCAAAATGTTAAGGATATAATATTAATAACGAATGTGTAAACCATTTTAGCCAGTTTATCTCTGCAAAAGTTAAGAAAAATTTAAGAAAACCTCAGACTCAATTTCGGGAAGAATTAAGAAAATTGAGGCTCATGTAAAATGATGGTTTTCTTATAAAAAAATCGTGTATTCGATATTTAAGAATAATTTAGGAGTAATCTAAGGGTCGAGATACACGGTTAGATATTCAGCTAGATAATAAATTAGATATTAATTTTTTGACTATCTAATGCAATATCTAATCGTGTATCATGCCAAAAATAATACGTCAGACATTCGAAAACGACTTGAGAACATCTAATCGTTGGCGGAATAAAATCAAATTGATTTGATTTTATTCAGAATGTCTAGGAATACTTCAAAGAGTGCCGACGATTGCTTTACACAAAGTAGCATAGTCTGATCATAGCAATAGTATCAGAGTGCGGTAAGTTATAAGTGACCCGCCTTCCTTTATACAGGAAAGCAAGATGCTTATAAAACTAGAGCTTTACAATCTGTTTCACAAAACTTCACCGTAAAACGTATATCAAATGTGCAAACAAATCTGGCAAAGGCTTAGTTTTCCCATGCAAACCTCATGAATACAGTAAAAACGAGCAAAAACGATCTGCAATTTTAGGATGGGGAGGCATGCGATTTAGCAACAGTGAAACAAGAACTTTTATTAAGTAATATTGAAAAGACAAACTATTCAATGGCTTGTGATGAGTGTGATGATGTTACTACGCATTTAGGATGGGAGATACAGACAATTTTTGGTGGGGTGCATAACCCCCAATTTGCCGACATACAAAATTCGTTGGAGCTCATTTTACCGACAAAAAAGATTTTGCATGAGTTTTTTTAGCTTTAGAAATACAGAGTGAATCAGCACTATTAATGTGCGGCAAATTTACCAACAAGCTAGATATTGGGGATATGGCACCCTCCCCAATGGTTTGGCACTCTGTACACACCCCCAAAAACTGCTCTGGCGAAATTTTTCATTATCTTATAGTAGGTTTTCAAATGCAAGACAGTATTTTTATTTCGCCCTAAACTCACAAGTTTAGAAAATATATTAAGATCCTCAGCAAGAACCACTACATTCTAATTATTTATTCATACTTCTTTCATAAGACCCTTTATTGCTTAGGCCCAAATAAGACGGTCTTTATGCAGAATTTTACTCTCTTTCGTGTCCCCCAGTATATATATATATATATATATATATATATATATATATATCATTGGTTTTTTCATTGTATCTAACCGAGAATCTGGTAAGTTACTGCATAATCTCTGCTTATATGAAGATTACTTTCATATGGAGAATAATTTGTATACATTGTGCAATTTTTTGCTCAAAGCCAGCTCTTGCTGTCTTTTCGTATTTTCCAAGCCCAATCAAGAGTTACTCCAACTTTCCATGATCACTGACATTGAAAATAAAACGATATGATTGGAAATTTTTCAGCTGTAAAATCAGCACAAGCCATTAGTACTGGCTTTTAGTACAAATACTTTAATTTTTCTGTAGATATATATCTTGTGTAGATCCAAGTTATCGACATTACAAGAAAAGATGGATAGCTTGTAATGTCGATAACTTTTGATCTACACAAGATATAAAAATTGCCCCTTCTGGAAACATCAAGTGAAGCCTTCTGAATATGCTTGCAAAATATTTGTCAATTATTCGAAACTATCTGTTCTCAGTTTTGTCGCCATGAAAGTACGCTTTTTACCACCAAAACACGCTTCTTCATGCATTTCGAATGAATTCTCGCAACATATTTGGCCGGAATCCTTCGATGGTGATTCCTTTGTTAGCCAATTAAGATTTGACGCCTATGGTGGCGTGATACACGACTAGATATTCCATTCTATAGTCCAAAACTGAATAACTAATTTATTATCTA
This sequence comes from Cassiopea xamachana, assembly GCA_900291935.2. Lineage (NCBI taxonomy): Eukaryota > Metazoa > Cnidaria > Scyphozoa > Rhizostomeae > Cassiopeidae > Cassiopea > Cassiopea xamachana. The sequence goes on from OLMO02000286.1 coordinate 11,665,228, forward strand.
GTTGAATATCTAACCGTGTATCTCGGCCCTAAGGCTCACAACGGAAAAATTTTAAGAATATTGAGGCACACTATACATGCTGGCCATACTACACATACTGGTCGTAGTTGCTGGGCAGGACTCGTTTACTCTCTAATTAAGGAAACCAGCAGCTGGTCATGAGAAACCTGCAAAGGAACACTTCAATTGAATTCTTAAAAATCTAGCAATTTACTATCCTTCAACATCAATACAGCTTTAGCATGTGCATAGGCACTGGACAATAAAAATGTGAGGATGAAAATTAAGTGTTTCATCTAGAATTCTTGTACTCTCACTGCCATATGCGTTGGATTAAGCATTCTGTACACCACAAAGTGTGTTCGTCACATCAAATATGATTCGTTTTTATATAGCATGCTATAATGTAGGTATAATTTAATCTAGTATGATAAAATATTATGTGATATAATATAATATGATGGAATATAATGCAACATAATATAATATAGTGTAATATAATATAATATAATATAATATAATATAACATAATATAACATAATATAATAAAGTATAATATAATATAATATGATATAACATAATATGATATTATATCATATCATATAGCGCAATATAATTTGGTATANAATGTAATATAATATACTATACTGTAATATAATGTAATATGATATAACATTATATAATACAATAAAAAATAGTATAATATCATAGGCTATCATATAGTATAATATACTATAATATAATATAATCTCTTATAATATGATATAATATAATATAGCATGGCACAATAAAAGATAATACTTTTTTGTGTAGTGAAGTATTTTACTGCTGCCCAATATGTATTAGGAACTTACCAGCTGATTTTCAAGATAGACCTCAACTTGATACATCATGCATAACGTAATACATTGCAGTCTCTCTCTCGCGTTCCATAGGATCAAGTTTTCAAACTGATGAATACTGATTGTTATCCAAGGTTTTTGAAGTCAAGTGATTACAGAGATTTGGTAGCTAAAGCAAAACTGGCAGACGCATCAAGCAATAGAAAGTCAAATAATAAGTGAGATTTTATTACGATAGAAATTCTACTGATCAGCTGACTGATAGATTTGATGTTGATCATACTGATGATGATATTAATTTGATTTGGATAGTTAGGATCGTAATGATGTTTATTCAAGTGTACTTAAACTAGCAAAACTTTAGGATGGAAGTATCCCAGACGTAAATTTTTCGAGCATTTGATAATATTCTTTCAGAATGTTAAAGGCTCTATANATAAATTCCCACAATATCCGGGAAGAAAAATAGTTGGAAAATGCCCTATACCAGAGTCGAAAATATACGTCCTCCAACGGCTTCAATGTATTCCTTCAAACAATGTTGAGCAAATTGAAACCTAGCGATAGCTTTTACCTGCATTAACTGGCATTTAAGAGATTAGCACCTCAGCTTAATCTAAACTTGTAGCGTCTCAAATAGGATACGTCAGTTAGACATGTCTTAAGCTCCCTAACCGTAGCACTCCCTCCGACTTAGTCTACCTATACGGCCCGCTTGACATCAAATTATGCCTTATACGACCCAAGGACAAGTGATGTGCTGAGACATCTTATGTTGGTGGGGGGGGGCGTTTTGACCATTTGATCAACTACTGTTACTTAGAAAAAAGGTCCCAGAAAATACTGTTGCCACATCGCTTCCAGCATGGCTACCTTTTGACCAACGTCCCTGCCAAGGACCAAAATGTTTATGAAACTCCTGTCCTTATGCTTTGGAGGTCGTTAGAACTTTAACTACACTAATTATTTTGCTAATCTTTCTTACATTCTGACATCGTTTAACCTCACAGCAGGCACAAATGCTAATTGATGCCTTCTTCTATCAACCAGAATTCTCAATGCAGCACGTGGGCTCGTCACTCGATCCAGCTTAGGCGATATATTTTCAAGCAACCTAAAGCAGCATGCCCAGTTATGTCGAAGCAGTAGTGACTTTCTAGCAAGCAACAGTAAAAGCAAAGATATGTATCGAAGCACTGGTAGCACAAGCTGGTTCATTCAACGAAATTATCCAATAGAGAGGTGCAGCTCGGAAAATGATATCTCTGCTCTTGGCATCATGTCAAATCCGGGATCACCTGCTTCACCTCACGCCATTGCTTCACCTCACGCCATTCCTCATCGCATGAAGCTAAAAGGCCTGCCCATTTTGAAACTGTCTAGATCTATAACTCCAAATTGCTCTCCAACAGTAAGTCCCGGTCCATCTACTCCAACAAATTACAGTGTTTCACCTCTTGTCTCGCCTATTTCATCCCCTTTCATGGCCAGGAAATTTGAATATCCTGCATCCTCAGAAAAAAGGTTTGTTGATATCACTTTTCTTGCTCTTATTAGTTCTAGTCTTTCTCCTTTCTCACTACATTGGATGGTATTTCACAAAAATCTAGTGTTGTTTTTAGCTTCTACTGCAAATAAATTCGCATAACTGTGCTAAAACATGATCATTTGTATAATTTTATGAAGCCGTTTTGATCTTTTCCCGTGTAAACACCTGAAAACATTTGTTTCAATGGAGCTATACCGAGACTGATACCTTGTCCTAAGCAGGTATACAAATTGCACGTCTTAGGTTCTTGGGCGTGTATTTCGCGTGTAATTGCCTCTACGTACTTATTCATTAGCTGAATAAAACAGTAGGCTCTGAAGAGAAATAAATTTCACATGAACTTACAACCAATGTGAACTCATTTGGAACTTCTCTCTTGTAAGTGCAAAGATGCAGTCGACTGGAACCGAAATTGTATAGATATCTATGTACTCATATAATCAGAATTTCAGTAAGGCCGCCAAAAGGCTTCAGAGACTCTCCGATACTAAAACATGAGGGCCCTTGCTAGCCAGGCAAGATATTCTTCTTTAAGGCCTTTGAAAAATTTTGTACACATGAAAGGGGAGAGGTTGGCAAAACACTATTTTGCGTACAAGAATGGTTTAAATTATTCGCATGCGTAAGTACAAACTGGAGAAGGTCGAGGCTTTCGTTATGTGCACGCACCATATGAGTGACCCCTTGCTCCATGAGGCTTTTTAGGCCTTGAGACCCCGAGGAACTTTGCGTCCTTACTCACTCACTGGTGCTCTAAGCTTAGCATACTTTAATGGCCCTTTTACGCAGGTCCTTAATAGCGTTGATTTTCCCTAAGTTGCGTTAAAATGACGGAAAAATCACGATTTCTGGCAAAGCAGGCAGTGTTACATTTGTACCTCTTGTTTTTGGAACCATTCACTTATCACGTCATCAGATAAGTGGGTCTTTTGAAATATTTATGCTTGATTGTTTGAGTGGGGAGGAAAAGGTCGAGATGCTGATACATGCAAATATACTCAAATCATAAACATTTAATCATTTCAGAAAGAAGCATCAACGATCAACAGAACTGACAGAATTTGCGATACTCTTTTTTTAAACTTCTTAGTATATTCATATATCTACATACTAATGTAAGCCTCACTATATTCAGGTAGCTTACAAATGTCTACTCGTTGCTTACAAAGCACAGCAAAAAGAGTAAGATAATTGTAACAAAAAGCTAGACTGCAGATAAGGCTTGATTTGACCAATCTTGTCCTCTTCGGCAAAAGATATAGTAAGTGAGCCTGATGGTGTCGGTGGATATGTTCCTTTGAAATTTGATCAGATGTCGGTCATCTATAGACAAAATAACTTGCAAACCACTGACCATGATTCAAAGAAGTTGTAGATGTTTCTTGCACACAATAAACGTTCATTTAATGCTCAGTCTTATCACTATTCACTATCAAACTTTTTTGAATAGCGTAAACTATGGCCCATAGGAGCGGTAGACCAAATTTCTTCCCTGGCGTTAGAAGGGTCAGTATTTAACTAGGGCCGGCGTTAACAGGGCCAATAAGGTATGTTACAAATGCAAGGAACTTCAGATTGTTCTGAAATTTGAGCAGTTTTCTAGACTATTGTTATTTTTATTGTTGTAACTAACTGGGAAGCACAATTTCTTTCAGGCCAAAGCAACACCTTGTAAATGGTCTAAATGAGAAAATCAATAAAGAACAGATTGAAAAAGAGGATGACATAAACAACTGGGAATGGCAAAGGGTTCCACATGACTTCTTTTAAGTGGAAACTCGTTTTAATCAAGAGCTGTTTTGTAGCACTGGATGACAGGGTACTATATCTGGAATGAGGAAACACTCAAAACAGTTCACTGTATTAGTGAAAGTAGACACAATCTCTTATTTCTTAAAAACAGAAATTCCATTGAATTTGCAAAAATTTTATCTACAGTATGTATATTCCAAAGGGATAACTTGGATGGAACGTTTGCATAATGTTCTAAATTTCGATTATTCGAAATACACAAAGAACTATTGTGTACCAGGCACCGAATGGCGACCTGGTAGAAGCACCGGGGAGATAAGGGAGATGAAAAAAGGAAGTGGTCACCCTCTCATCTGCCGATAGGTGTCATCGCCAACATGCACTTCCACCTTTTGTACAAAGTATGCAGAACCCTATCTCTGCATTTATACTTGTATTTGTACCAGGAGTAGCATTACTCATTGAATTGTAATAAGTTTTGTACAGTCAGTTTTTATTGATAATCATTTCCATTTTGGCCTAAAACTGATGACATTTCTTCTATGGTAGATCTAGCTCTAAACAAAAGATTTTATGCTATCTCTATAAAACTAGAGGCTTAGCATTTTTTTGAAACCCATTTTTGTGAACACAAGGTAAGATCTAAGGTTTTTGATATGTAACGGTCGTAACTCCCATTGATTTTCCACATTTACGATGAGATTAGAGCGAAATTCTAAGGTGATCTTCTTGGTATCCTAGTCATTTCTAAGTTCCCAAGGTTCAACAGTTAGATCAAGCTTGTTAGATCAAGCTCTATAGCAGATGTTTTATACATTCCTTCAACAACTGTCTATACACAGGCTCGTCGAGAGCTTTTGTCCCCCATAGCTCCTTTCTGGCACCACTATTTAGAAGGCTATGTCCATAGCTAGATTTTTCAAATGCACACTTCCTGGCAATGCATTGACATGTTTCAAAATAAACAATTTATTCACATTTTATAAAATGAAATTTGTTAAAACTGAATATTATGTATTTTAATACTTGTTAGATTGATCTTCTTTTATGAAGAAAAAATATTAAGCATACCATATCTTCATTATTGCAACTCTATAGGCCATCAAGAATGCTTTCTGCTGTGGATTCCTTGTTAGCTGCATCATTTGTTCCGACATGTATAATCACGTTGCTCCTTTTTGCACAAACGTGGCTGTTTATAAAATTTTTTAATCTATAGCCGTAGAGCTGGGATATGCTTAAAATATCCATAGCAACTATTGCTCATTCTTTCTTAACCTACTTCATGCAATGCTGCCCCTCTTATATGGATGACCTCTTTACTGCAGCCGTCTCATCATGGAAAAATTTGGAAACAAGGAAACAAAAATTTGAAAAAAAGACGCATTGTCAGCCATAACAAAGTCTAAATTTCTAGAAGAAAGTGAGAGGTTCAGAAATCTGTTGAGTTGAAAAAGTTATGTGTAGCTTGTGCTGAATCACAAAGATCATTTTCTACTGGTTTGCGTTGACTGGGCTACCGTGCACTTTCAGAGGGACCTATGCTAAACATGTTCTTTATTGTGCATCAACACCAGCACACTCCATAACACTATAGAGACCTCTCCTTTAAATGTTTATGGTAGATAATCGGCATGTGTTTGCCTCACCCCATTATTCGCTGCATTCAAAACCTCCCAGGCTTATTTCTTAAAGAGCATCTACATACTGAGAAAACGATATCATTCGAGTAAGAAGGAGAAATTACTGGCTCAGGGGACTCCAAGCTTTTAAGCCCGAGAGCCACATCAGCTACTAACCAGAAGGTGGGGGCTAACAGCATGCTTGAGGTCCAAATAAAAAGAGAAGAAACAATTTTTTCTGCAGGTCTCCGTTGACCAGATGAGAAGGCCTCAAAGACCACATGCATCCCGCGGGTCGTTGCTTAGAGACCCTTGGTCTGGCAAACGCATTAACTAGGATTGTTGTCAATATGTTAACAAAAAGTCTACTAAGCGATGTAATGGACTTTCACCGAGAGTTCAAACTAACATCAGCTAGTAACTCTATCAGAGTTCAAATTTCATCCTGTTCACTAATGTTTTTGTTATTCTCTTGTACATTTTGAAAGCTTTTCTGGCAGAGACCTAAATTAAAATTTCTAAACGACATTCAACTAGGCATGGTTTAAGAATTTAATAAGCAATAGACTCTTCACAGTCAGGTTAAATTGCTATTTCTAAGCAAAAATGATATGCATTTTTCATACTTAATTGTAGAGTTTTCCCAAATTCAAATTTTTGATAGCATTGAATATATCTACATTTTGCTTTTTGTACTTTGTACAGATCTTATGAGATAGTTTCAAAAGATAATACCTTAAGACCAGGGCTCACCAACCCTATGCTCGCAGGCACAAGATGCCTGTGAGCTTCATTCCAGTCAGTTGCAGAAGATACAATAGGTCTCCCTAGTACAGTACTTACATAAAACATGTTGCTTTGGGAAAAGCTGCATTCTGGCAGTATTTGTGCTCATTGTGCATACAACTAGTGCATGTATGCATACATTAGGATCAAATATAAACTAATGCAGTTTACAAGTGTACTAATTAGACATATTGATTATCTTAATTGAACTGGTAGCGCTAGAGCATCTCTCCACATTGTCACTCGAAGTCATTGGTCCACTGCTACGTCTTCTTGGCCCAGCAGTGGAGCAAGATTATAGGGTTTATGGCCCAGTAGTTTGAGACCTGTTCTTGAAAAACCCATCTCTTCTAAACATGTAGATAGTTAAACGTCTGTCTGTCGGTTAACATGGAAAAGTCAGCGTAACTCTTCCTTTTTGACTTTCTAAATCTTCTAAATTAGATTAAACCAGGTTGAAAGATCAGTTGCTCCTACTCAGCACGAAGCTCAGTGAAGCAAATGCACTATATTCTGCAGAAAGGCATTTACCGACGTTTCGAAGGGCGTTTCCTCAAAACAATTGTCTTAGGGGGAAGAAGCCCCTATACCCTCATATTTCTGCACACATACTTATGGAAAGACTACTTCGGCACATTTTCCGGTGTTTAGGGCATCAAGCAGCATACAGATACATCCCTGCGAATCAAATGTGACCCTTGCATGGACTTAGGCCATCGCAGTCAAAGTTTCATAAAAGACGTGCTGGGTGGCCAGCGTACTATTTGACGAGCCAAAGGTAGCCCTTGGCTTTAAAAAGGTTGGTAACCCCTGCTCTAAACGATAGTGAGAATTTTCCACGTGCAAGTGTTTTAACTTTTGGTATCAGAAGAGATTCTTTCTTCTTGGGTCATAGTTTATTCTTCCTTTTGTTATAAAACCAACAATGAATTTTCTTAGTTGTAATGGTACACTCCTTCTCCATAAGTAGACCTAACTTTTTGCCGAGCATCAATATTATTAAATTATCTGATTTTCAGCTTAGAATTATTTTAAAATTATTCTTCCATACCAAAGGTGTAACTTCGTCTGAAAAGTTAAAGGATTTGTTCTAATCTTTGTTGGTGTTTTACTATACCATAAAACTAAGCAAGAGTTTATATTTTGTATCAACAATACAAAAGTACATCTGAAAGCAGTATTATAAATAGGATACAAAACAATTTTTATTTTTTCATGAACATTGAGCCTCGCATTATTCTTAGGCCCTGTGATCTGCTCCCAGATCGCGTTTGTTTGTTGGCAGGATGGACACAAAGAAATGACTCTAATGTGTTTCTTCTCTCTCACATATGTACTTTAACCACACTACTGAGATCTTTTACAAGCATCTACAGTATTACAACTCTCCTCTAAACTACTAGGGTGTATTATATATATACTTTGGATGCTGAGGCAGGATGTGTCAGCATTTTTGCCCGACCTAGAGTAATCGTTACTCAGCATAAATTATAATAGGAGGGTAAAGCCAGTTCTTTCTAGAACGCCTAGTCTTGTCGTATATGACGCAAGGGTAGATAATCCTTAACCCCTATAACAATAGAATAGAATGCTGCATCATGCACAGTCATTATTACGGGTTCTTTGTATTCTAATAGAGCTTATGTAAAATGCGGAATGGCAATATGTCGCCGGATACTCCTTGGCCTAACTACATTCTTAACTAGAAATAACTAAACAAACTATAGAGCGTAGATAAACATTTATTGCATGGCGCACGGCGAATTACTATGTGCGCAAAGCATTGCGCTGCGCGTATTCCTCCCATTACTTTGAATATAAAATCAGCATTATTACAGCCCTGACCAACCGACTCGATTTTTCACTCGATTTTTTATTTGACAAAAAATCGAGCAAAAAATCGAGCGGTTTGGCTGCCTTGTTGGATGATTTGAGTTAAGTCGAGTGATGATGTTGAGTGAAGTTTGATCTTTGTCAAAAAAATCGAGCAAAAGAACTGTTGTTGAGTGAAAATCGAGCCGTCTGGCCACCTTATCTAGGAAGTCGATTAAAAGCATGCGCAGTAGCGTCTCATTGGCCGGCAAATATAAGTGATAGTAAATATTTTTAGCTGATACACGTTGCGGAAATATAAGTAGTTGAAAAGTTGAGGGAAAAGTCGAGCGAAAAATCGAGTCATTTGGCCACACATGCTCGAGTACGCTCTACCACCGCTCATCTTTGAGATCAAATGTTGAGGAAAAATCGAGTGAAAAATCGAGTCGTTTGGCCAGGGCCTTAAATTATTCCCAAATTTCAGCGAATTTGAGTCTCAATATTCTTATAAACTTTAATCTTATAAAAAAGAGTGTTTATCTGGAAGTTTTCCTAGCACATCAATTCCACACTTTTGCAATCTCCCTCCTAACGATGTGGAGTTGCTATATTTAGGCACACCGGAGAAGGGGCAGAGGGGAGCAAGTGCCCCCTGTCTTTCTTTTGGGCGAGCTAGGGGGAGCAAAAGTGCTCTTTTTGAAATGCAATAGACTCCATTTTAAAATTGATATGATAGAAAGGAGATCAAATATGCTATATAAACAAGCAAAGTATGATTGCAAGAGAGAACTATTTGTATAATTATGTGAAATATAGACCCTGCTAAAGGATGGAACGAAAATGTCTCAAAGAAAAGTGCTTTTGGTCCCAAAGAGATGCCTATGCTAGGTGGTGTTCCAAAGAGGTGCCCATGATAGTCGGTACCCTTAGCTCCTGTTGGCCCCCCTTTTCCCACCATCGTTCCGTCTTGCCTAGCTATATTCAAATATACAAAAGAGGATTTTGATTAACTCAAAAAGCATGAAGAAGGGAAATCGCAGTTATAAACTACACGCTTTTTATTTAATTAGAAAGATTTACAAAGGTTCAGTAATGAAAATTTCTTAACTTTTTCACGATTGCAGTATCAATACTTTCTTAAGACTTTCTTTGCAATTTTTTTTGAGTTTCAATGTTTTGCGTATGCACATTAGAGGAATGTCAATAAGCACCACACAAACTTGAAATGACGATGTTTCTTAGCAAACATCAACTGTTAAGCTGTGAGAGGGTGCCAACACAAAATTTATAATCCTTTGTACATAGATAAGTCAAATTTTAAGTGCATATGCGCAAATAAACTGTCCTAGGTCTCGAAAATCCAGCACTAAACTTTCTCAATCTTTTGAGCAGTTGAGTACTACTTTCTTGTAAACCACTATCTTATAAATGAAAAACATGCATTTTTGATTAGGATCAATTTGCCATTTCTGGATCAAGCAGTCTTATTCAAATCACTTCGTTGTAGTTTTCCATAACGACCATTATTTACAGAGGACGAAATTAAAGTTTATATCTTAAGCCAATCTCAATCCTCTAGGTCAGTTTAATCGTTTCTCTGTTGGGGTTCCGCAGCGAAATCTTGAAGATACTGTCTGATGTGAATTATCAACTAAAGCAATCTACTGCAGTAATTTAATTTGGGATGACGCCCTGGAAAACAAACTAGACATAAAAAACTTAATTGTAGTTATAGCAACATTGCTTGGAGTAAAGACCTGGCAGGTTTATTTAGGGAACAGAGGAAAATCGCTATACAAGCTAGAGAATATTTCTAGAGGAGACGAGTAAGTGCTTGCTGCGGAGGAAATATTCAATATATAAGAAGAATAGAAAGAAAGAGACAAAACACTTGTTGAAGAGCAATAAGACGTGTATATTCAAAGTTTGATTCTTGTTCAAAATTTTGATTTCCTCTCAATTAACATCTTCTAACCTCCATCTTCCAATTTCCATAATTTTTGAGACCACACCTTTTCCATGTTAGGTAAACACGCTTTTTGAATAGAGAAGGCTCTGCAAAAAAGGGCGCTTGCGTTGTATAGCTGAAAAAGGCAAGGGCCTAGACTCCCAGAACTCCTCCCTTAGCTGCGCGCTTGCAAATTTCCATCTTCCAATTTCCTTAATCAATCAAATTTTCTAAGATTAGCTTCAAATAGTTTATCACGTAAGGGTATTCTAAGCATTTGAAACAAATCTTTTCCTTTTAATTTTTTTGGAGAATAGCTGTTTTGTGACTCACTTACTCAAAGCTTCTTGCAATCCCAGAAGTGCTCAAATTGCGAATGCTTTCCGGTACAAAGTCAAAGCTGAACGCGCTATAGTTAGGCTCCTGCAACTATCAATTGCTATTCCAAAAGCTAATTCTGCTTCTTTCCTAATGACCAGGTGGATTTTTATTTTCATCACAAGTGTTAAAAGCTTTTTTTCATTCACGTAAGGGAGTTGTCATTAATATTGTTGGGTGCAGGGGTGGAATAATTTTTGAAGGGGTGCCACACTTTTTGTCTTGTTTTATTTGGCTATAAAATTTGTCTGTCAATTCACAATAGGGTGTGAAGTTTTTTCAGTATTTCAAAGCGTGGTTTCAAATATTATTGAATGAAGTGAGTGGGAGTAAAGTAAGTAAATTTCCTATTTGCCTCAAAAATTTTCCAACCTGAACCCAGCATTAACAAAGACAGCTCCTTAAAAGAAACGACAAGGATATTGATGATATCAGTACAATTTATGGCTTTCCAAAGACGATTCTTCATCTCTCCTAATTTATAAATTTAGATTTCCCCAATCTACGCTGCTTACCAGCCAATCCAGACTTGCATAGCATATTCATCACGTAAACATACATCCTACAGAAGCGATTCATCATTTACTCTACTAAAATTTATCCAAGACGCACTTCTACCTCTATGGTCATTTTTCTTTACAATACTTGATGTCAGCAATTTGATTCATTTGTGTCTGAAGAGCCTGGTAACTAAAGTTTATTTCCATATGATTTCGACATTGCAGATATGACAATTTAATCTGATTACATATGCCTATTTTCATGGCTAAACGTGGTTTTTATCTTTCGTCCATTTGCGCAGCTGCTGAATTTCTACTCTTTAAATTGACCTAGCTCAGCTAAGCTCAGAAGATGAGGCAAAATATTTTTTATTTCTCACGCAAGTCTAAGGCTATAGGACTTTCTTGGGGAGTGATTTTTCGTAAATTTTGCCAAGCTCCCAATTGTTACCGTATCAAGAGACATAACGTTTATATGGGGTTGTCAGAGGCATGCTCTGCCAAAATTTTGGTTCCAATGAGATGCCCTGCAGGAATATACTGTACTGCCCTTTTTGCCCTACGAAATGGCAAATTTTCAAGGTTGGGGGCGCGATGGCTCATACCCCATACCCCCTTAAGTTTTATTCCTGACCGTATCCAAATGAAATCTGCGGGGAAGGCAAATGTTCAAACAATTTAGCAAACCTAGAATCATGAGTACCTATATAGTACAATAGTATGAAATATTTTACAATGAAGTTGATGAATTCAACGCATTTGGTTCCATGAAAAATTCAGAAAGGAGCTTTTGTTGTGGTGGAGCTTAGTCATTAATTTCCTCTTATTCTCACTTGTAAACATATATCCGCTATGGTCATCTCATTGCACAAGTACTGCTACGGATACGATTTCTTGCAATAGCTAATTTTGGCATGTGATCTACTGTCTGTGTACTGTAAATAGAAATCAATCGGGTTTCATAGAAAGCAGATCAAACGAAATCACATGTACTTTCTATTCTACTATATGCATTGTTGGATTCTTTTCTTTTCAATAGGCCACATTACCATAAAAATAATGTCCTGTAAGAGAAAACAACACCTTTGACAAGAAAGTTCCCATCAGGGACACACATTGGAGGGGGATGTAGAAATGTACCCCTTGGTCAAAGGTGCATTCCCAAGTAAGCCTTTATAGTTTAAGCCAAGTTAAGAATTCATCCAAGCTGTGTGAATGGAATCTATGTCCATCAAAAACTCTCTTAACTTTAAAAAGGGGGTTAAGGACCATAAGTCCTTATCCGCGAAACCCCTGCTCCAAGTTCCTATGCATGCATACCTTACACCTTGGGTGTTTTTGGTATCCTGTATGTAGATCCAAAAGGAAAGCATTTAATGTATTCAGTAAATGGTATTTGGTAAATGGTTAGTTACATTATGTTACTAAATGTTGTTCTTTCAACTAGTACCCTGAATCATTGCATTCGTACGCTCTCTGGCCCGCCGTCTGTAAGTAGAGTTATTAGATGCCTGTCAGAGTGCACATCTTAGGTCCAAAAATAGTGCTATGGGGTGTCATAAGGTCCAGGTGCTTCCTTAAAATCCAAAAGTCTCCCCTTTGGCAGCCCGATCTATACCAACGTTTTCGGCCTAGAGGACACACTTCTACTCCTACTTTCCCCTACTGAACATAATGAAATTAATATATTGGCATTTTGGCTCGCTGGAGATAGAAGATTGCTGTTTAAAGTTGCACTGAAAAATCGCCATCGATTATTTTTAATTCATCAGCACTTGAGCTCTTCTAGGTTTGCTTGCACGCCACCCCTGGTTTGGCTTCTTTATCATCAGAAGAAGAACATTGATTATCCTTGCCATTTTCATTCATTTCATTAGAGTTGTGGAACTTTGGGGGCTGTGGGGCCGTGGAGGTGTGTAAGTAGAGGCCATACTTTACGTAGCTTTTCTTTCTATACTCAATGCTTCGTCTAACCTTTCGCTTACAACATTATCTGATTCTTTGTAGGCACAGTTTACATAATTTTTTCCCTTTAACCACACAGTCGCAAGCCCCAATGCCTCCATATACTTACCTTTATCAATTACATCTACTCTTCTTTTTCAGAGCACATTATTAGAGCAAAATGGCAATATTGCCAACGAACTTTCGGTATTTGCTACAAGTCACGTGTTCTTAATCTTCCACTAAAACTATGGTGGATTTACACAATGGCAAGATAAATTGATTCGTACCTTTATTCTTTCTTCTTCATATTGTCTTTTCCATTTAGTTGGGTTTTGTATATGGCTATTTAGCTTTAACTCCATATAAGTCACCAAATACCAAATTGATACACTATTATGAAGATAATAGCTAGACACATATGAAGTACGTTTAACTATTATCATGTAATCGAATATTAAAAACAGCAAGTAACTTTGTAGCAGTTTAATGATGAAATTGATTTAGGACATCATTGCAAGTGACAAATGTAATGTGTATGCATACAGACAACAGACATACCTACATGCACACACACATATACATGCATATATATATATATATATATATA
>OLMO02000286.1:11695886-11709227 GCA_900291935.2 Cassiopea xamachana
TTAATTGCTATCTTATGATAATGTCAAGATGGCTGCTGCAAACGTTGTTGAAAGCCGGAATGACTTGTCGCTGAAGTCAAAAGCAAACCAAGCAAGTTGGGTAAAACTAAATGTTGGTGGACAAATATTTCTTACAACTAAGACTACATTAACTAAGGAGCCAAATAATTTTTTGAGTCGTCTTTGCAATGAAGAAGCAGACCTTCCAACAGATCGTGTAAGTAGCTGCTCTCTGCAATTTGTTTTACATGCTGGCTTCGTAGCTCACCTGTATCTTTGAGCTGTCGTATCTCTTTCGAGCATGCGTTGCGATTGTTTTTCTTCTAGTAAATAGGAGGTCTAAAAATCCGTAATCATGAACAGCGTGAATTCGCGGGGAGTGCAGTTTAATGATAAATAAAATAATCCCTAGAAATGTTTTTTGTTCGTAGCCGTGGAAGCAACTTTGTAAAGTTGCATATAGTACATTTCTCCATAAGCATACATTAAGTTTTTCTGCTGGGCCTTTTTCAGTGAATTTGTTCTCTTCACGATGCTATAGCTTTATTTTCACGGTAAGATCCTAAAACCCTGTTGCTTACTGGTAGGACTGTATGCTTCCACATGGAAGAGAGTTTCCTTATTACATCTAGGCCATTGTAAGGAGGAAGCTTCAATTTGTTTCTAAAGACCCAAAGACGCTCATTTTAAACGGACATTTCCTGTTCTAAATCACATTAATGAAGTATCACTAATTGCTCATATGAATGGAACCGGGTTTGCTAATATTGCTGTTATTCACCGGTCAATTATAATATTACCAAACGGACTGTTTGTCCTAAGAGGGCTGATGTATTTTGATAACATCTTTAGCTATTACGTGAAAGACTACGCAATTAAGAATATTGCATGGTTTTGCAATGTTTCTTGTCCTATGCAATCTATATGGCTCTAATTGTTCAATATGAGTATGGCATTAAAATTAAATTAATTCTTAAAGTTTATTAAATCCTCCCTTCCTTAGCATAAATGGCTTTGAGGACATATAGTTATTGCAAATACTAGCACACCTTAATGTTTGGCTTTTCTTAAACCCATGAAGAGTACTGTTTTCTGATGAGTACCTATGCCTATTTTGTTTTTCAAAAGTAGTAACTGAACTAAAGGATAAAGCATTTAAAATGATTAGCTGATTAAAATACTTTTTACGTATTAAAAGCAAGCAGGAGTTGCCTGTCAAANNNATGTATGTTAACTATAATGCCCAAGCAAGTAGGAACAAGGATGTAGTGTTGGGGTGAATCAGGGGGCAGCCCCCTTGTTAAGTATAGGGAAACTTATTGGGGATGCAGCCTTCTTTTGAATGCTAAGTTTTCAATGATTTTTTTAAAACTTTTTCTACTTTGCTTAAGATATACAAACACATTTCAA
This sequence comes from Cassiopea xamachana, assembly GCA_900291935.2. NCBI lineage: Eukaryota > Metazoa > Cnidaria > Scyphozoa > Rhizostomeae > Cassiopeidae > Cassiopea > Cassiopea xamachana. The sequence goes on from OLMO02000286.1 coordinate 11,697,297, forward strand.
CATTTCTTTACAATATAAAAATTAGTTTGGTATTCAGTGGAACATTTAGGAATGAATTGATAGTACTTTGCACAGCTCAGAAGGGTGTTGTCTCCAAAAGTCTGTTCAAACGCCCTTGTTAGAACTTTCCCATTGTGCCCCTGGTTTGAGAGTTATTTATTTTGTATGGTTGTCATTATGATATATTCCACTAGTGCCCACTGCTTCTGGGCCAGAACTTTATCTCATTTATATTTCAGTTTTTCATTTACAACTCTTCACCCATAAATACCGTGTGAGCATTAATAAATTATTGTTACAGGCCTTGTCATTTAGCATGAGTGATCACACGCCCACACATGCTCAAATCAAACTGCCCATGCAATAATCAAAACACAGAAACAGGTGTTTTTGAACATTTACTGTTATGTTTGTTAGCTTCAAATTCCAATTTCTTCATTTGGAGAGGTCATTACCTTTATATTGTCTTAATACTTTAAGTCCTGGCATGTGGACCACAATCATGGCATATTTCCAATTTTCAGTGGCAATATTTAGTCTGATGATGAAGTACTTTAGGGCAATTCCATGTAACAGACATTAAATTTCAATGAAATTTGCTATGTTTTGTCTTGAATTCATATCTGTTGATAAGCTACTTTTCAACTGATACTGTTTTGGGGGCTGTTTCAACAAGTTTCATAGTCCTTACTGTCATTGGCCTACTGCCTGGAGGAATCACAAGGCCTCTATATGAGACCTGTTAATGGGGTTCAAAAGTGACTCACTACAAGCAAAGATGTTGAAAGCTCCACAATTGTGATGCTTAAGTGTGTAATTGTCCTGTATGCTTATCATTTTAGACTAGTCCCTTTCTTGGTTTGAACAAGCTTGTTTGGTAAATGCTGTCTTTATTGCATGTTAGAGTTTTTTGCATTGTGCATTGATCTGAACTGTGTGCACACATGTAAAAATTGCCATAGTAGTGCAGTCACACAGGTGAAATCATTTGTGTTTGTTAGGTACCACACACAGGTAAGTTTACTCATGACAATGTCTGCTACTGCAGCATATAAACTAGTTAACAGAAATTAAGCACAAATGTTTCTATTCTTCCTAAGGATTGTTCATTTGGAGTCTATAAACTTTCTTAGAGTTCCATCAAGTTTCTTTTGAGCAAAGAGCCTGTGGGGCTCATTCTGATCATACTTGAAATCTTTTTCTATGGTTTGGCACCAGAGTAATTGGAAACTCCCCTTTGAGAAGTGGTTCCAGGTTTAGCCTTTGGATATCAGTACCAATATGGTTCTTAGTTGAATAAGTTAATATCTAAATTGCTTATGCATTAATTACCTCTTTTATGACCAAGCTTTTGCATATTTAATAGACCCAGTTTAGCAGTGATTACTGGTTTTGATAGGCTGACACTTCTTATTTCAGATAGCAACTAGATAGCTATCCTTAAATGTTAAGTACTCATTCTACAGACTGTGACACATTCCACTGAGACCTGTAGTGTGTACAACAATAAATTTAAGGTGTGTAAATGTACTCTAGGAAATTGTGCAATTTAAGTGTGCACCATGTGAAATGAAAAAGAGACTCTTACACTCAAGTAGAATATGTTATCTGTGTTGACCGTAGTGAACTTTGATTTAGACATAAAGTGTGAGGTGAAGCTTACATGCTGCAAATTTTCTGTGCCATTGATAAAATATTTGAATGCCAAACTAGCTATCCCACAGGTATTCCTCCCACACCCACTGTTCACTAGACCATGCCCATTTTCAATGTACACACATGATTTTTGCAGAAAATAGCTAAGTTGTGTAGAGACAATACTTTGCTATTTGGCTACATACTATTTGTTTACAGTATATAGACAGGCTTGTGTTTGACCTAGATAGATATTTGTGATCAAGCTTTATGAGGCCTAGATGCCACAAACCAGCCCATGAAAGGGTGCCACACCTTCCTTTGAAAAAACATAGTCTGTGAATGTTTCCTGTTATTTGAAGTCTTGCAACTATTCAGGGTGTCCTACATCTTGCAGGCATATATTGCAGCTTGCCTGAGATTGTGTGATGTGTTGAAATAGGTGTATTGCATGTTGCCAACATCATCAGTAATGTGGGAAAGTGTCATCTGCATATGAATTTTCAGCAAATTGTGCAACTCACAAGCCAATTGCTTTGGCTACTATGCTCATTCATTGGGGTCATTCAATTAATAAGTTTGCACCAAAGTGGCCATAATTTGACCCCCCCTCTCCCCCCATCAAATGCACAAGTATGTTTGCTATGGCCCTCCCATTGTATACCTACGCTTACCCATATGACCCGCCTCTAATTCTAATGGAGATATTTTTAAATATGCAATCAATAATTCCATAGACATTTGTAAAACATTTGAGAGACAGAAAAATCATAGCAGCTGTTTTATGAAACAGTAATGAAAGTCATCTTCAAAAACAGTGAAGTATGATAAAAGCACCTTGCTTATAAAAACATTACAAAATACATGCAGAAGGGACCTATTTGTGTATCTACTCAGATGTGCCAACCCCCTCCCCCTTGTACGCATGGCATACACTTTTGCATAACCCCCTCCTCCTTCATACATATGTATTAAATGAATGACCCCCTCAGCAAATTATTATTTTACACCCCCTTCCTAAAAAGTTCCACCATTGTGCACAATGGCACTTGCTAAAAATGTCTTGTTGTTTGTAATTGGCTTCTTGCTTGTTTCCTTTCAGACACATCTCATTCTTGTTTATTCTGTAACAAATAATCAAGTGCAATGTTGAGTTGTGATATTGTAGAGGTAGCTGAATGGAAGTTTAAGATTCAATATCAGAGAATTTGGTCTTCTATACATGTAATTCATATGAAAATATTCTTTTCTCACTAGTGTACTATAATGGCAGATTTTTTATCCCATAACACGTAACCAAAAACAGTTTAATGAAGTATGTGCTGGTCACAACAGGAAAAGACTTGCTGTTCAGCCAGTTCCCACTAAACTGGCTCTTGCAATTTTTTAAATTAAAGTACTGAATATATAACACTACGCTACTAGCACTTAGCACTTAATGTCTGTATTCGCAAGCCCCATGGATGAGGAGACTAGGTTTTGAGCACATAAACCCTTGAATGATATCAATAAAATAAATTGCATCTCGAAATCTACATGAAAGATCATAATGATAATCCAGACACACATTAACAATGTATATACCTACGTTATGTTATATCATTATGTCCCAAATTGTATATTGTTCTGTCCCAATTTGTATGTCATTATGTCCAAATTTGTATATCATTGTGTCCCAAATTGAATTTGAAACAATGGTCCCTGCAATTACAGACATTTGGGGTAGCATGTCCTTTACTTTCACTCATAAACGCAAGATAACTAATGGAAATATTGGTGAGATATTAAGACTCAAGCTGTTAGATGTTAGCTGTTATAACTGTATACATTGTCACTGAAAGAATTGTTTTTAGTGTTGTTTCCTTTTTCCCATCTCAGGATGAAAATGGAGCATTCATGATTGACAGAGATCCCAGATATTTTAGCCCTATTTTGAATTATCTCAGGCATGGAAAAGTCATCATAGACAATGACCTTTCAACAGAAGGTAAGTAGTTCTTTTTAGTACCTATTTTCCACTGAAAGACTTATCACCCTAATTAATAGTACAGTATATCTGCAAACCTTATTTTTTGGAGTTTTGTTATGGGATGTATACAAAGGGAGAGCTTATGCAGGGAAGGCTTAAAAGTTATCCATGTATTCAATTCTATTCTCATTAAAATATTTTTGCTTATAGACTATTTCTTTGATGTTTTAAATTTAAACAATTAGATATTTTTATTGAGTATGTTGTTTCATTGATTAATGAATGCTCTTTCATATCTCTATAATATGTCATTGGAGACTTGACTAGCTATAATTGAATATCAACAGTAGGGGCTTATTCAAAAAGGACATATAGAAAGTCTCTTGCTTTAGAGTGGGTGCTTATTCAATGAAAGGGCGTATTTGAGAGGGCCAGTTTGAGGAAGTATGGAATGTGTGTCCATAATACCTGTTTTTCTAGTTTTTCATTTGGTGAGTTTTGCTTTCCTAGGTCATAGTCAAGCTGATCTAACATTTCATCTACAATAGTCAACAAAAGTCCTGGAACACTTTGCACATTGTTATTCTCCATGCAACATTCATCCCCCTTCTTTCCCTTAACAACATCGGTTTTTGAAAGACATGCATGTGCAATTGAAAAATTTTACATACCCAATAATGCTCCGTGTCTCATGAGCTACACAGCATTGTAATAGGGGGAGAGGGGGTTCATACATTGGTGTAAATGCTGAGAAGATTACACTTTCCTATAATTTTTGAGAGTGTCCTAGGGACTTTTGTCAACTATTGTAGCATTGTATTACATGTGTTAGGGGAAATGTTAAATCAGTTTGGCTACCTGTTAGACAATGTTTGACGATGTTTGATGGAAATTAAAAACAAATTCTGGTTATGGAAAGTTATGCAAAATTTTTTATCTGTTTGACCACTCCATAGAACATTCCGCCTAACATTTGACCTTTCTTGACATTCTTTGTGAACACTCCACTGTATCTGTAACACTGCACTTAGGAGCACAAGATTCTCAACATGTTTTGAAAAATGTTTGATGAAGTGTTTTGGGTACTACTCAGAGTAGGTGGTCAAACTGATCTAGCATTTCATCTAACGTTGCTGAAATGTTAGGTGATGTTAGATGAAATGTTAGTTGACCAGGGCCTTAAGTTTTCAACCAGCAAGCTTTTCTTTTTCATGAGGTATCATCATCCACATAGAAAATATTGGACTCCCGCAATTAGGACCAAAAACAAGTGTGGATTTGATTCAGTTTTTGGGCTTGTAAATAGAACCTGTGCTTTTGCAATCAAGGAAAATCAGAACCAGGGACTTATGATTAGGGCAAAGTTATTCATTGAAAGCAGTCTATCAAAACTGACACCAATTTAATCTCCAAAATAGCAGTAACAGGGTAATGCAAACAGCAGATAAATCTGAACACATTTACTGTATAGTTGAATGGAATAGATGATTTATATTATGAAACTTGTCAGTTTTTTTATTTCTGCCACAATGAATGATCATTCCAAATATTTTAGTAAGATTGTGGATCAGTGAAAATTATATTCTAGACTCTTGCCTTCAACATATTATCCATCTTGTTCTTTTCAGAATTATGCCATCTACTTATAATATAGCATTATTAGGTCAATTTTCATTCATAACTCAGATTATTGAAAAGGATGCTATGTGAGAGATTGTAACTGTTATAGAAAAGAGAAATTAAACCTCTTTAGGTCAACAGATCATTTTGAAAGCAATTCCTTCATTTTCACTGCTCAAACTTGGAGTGCTTCATATATTTTTCTATTTCCTTTAGAAAATATTTTTATTATTTATTACTTTTTCTATTAGATGTTTCAAAAAGTTTGTTGTTTTTGAATAAATTCTTGGCTAATATACTACCATGGGTATACAGCATGCATGTGTGTATACTTAGGATGAAGGGATACCCTCCCTAAACACATGAGTCAGTCCATGCCTGGAAGAAATTAGTGCAAGAGAGGTAATTCACTCGTGCACCCTTGTCTGCAAAAGTAATTGCTCTTACTTATTTGGAATTGCACATGTGATCCCATATTTGCATATCAAAAATGCAGAGTTTCTTGTAGCTAAAGCATGTCAAATGCCTTATTTAGGATAGAACAGGATAAAGAAGAGTTATGAAAGCAAAAGGTGACAGTAACTAGTGTTACAATTGCAACAACAAAGTTCAAATTTGGCATGTGTTATTGCATGGTTGTTAGTGATTGGTAATTGGCATTGGTGATTTGTTGCTTGTTCTGGGTATATTGCATGTGTGAGGACATGCAAATGTTGGATAGCATGTGTCTCTAGTCATGGACTGGTGTGTGCACACAGACACAAGAACACTAAAAACACAGATTCTCAGATTCATGTACAAAAGTGCCAGCACAAAAATGCTAATGCAAAGATGCGCACTCTTAGAAATACAACCCCAATGGCACACATTACATGCATACAGTTCAGGAAGCCAACCCAATGTAAATCAGGAATGGGAAACCTTTTCCATGAGAGGCCAGTCTATAATGCCAGGTTGCTTGATCAAACACCTTGTAATAAATGCTTGATTTGTTTTATATATTTAGGTGTATTAGAAGAAGCAGAATTCTACAATATTCCATCATTGGTGACAGTTCTGAAAGAAAGAATTAATGTGTATGACAAGAAGAACCCCAAGGCATGTTAATAGATTGATTTTGCAATTATTATAATTTTTGATAAAATGAATGAATGATAGATTTTTGGCATCTGTTATGAATTTTTGCAGGGGATACAAACTGCATATTTGAACATTTTTCAAATTTATTTAGGGACCAATGAAGCACATCTACCGAGTACTGCAGTGTCAAGAAGAGGAGCTTGCACACACAATCTCAAACATGTCTGATGGGTGGAGATTTGAGCAGGTTTGCTTCTGCAGTTATTCCTTATTTTTTACAAAGGAACAAAATTGTATTGCTTTCTCTTGATATGCAACATTTCACACTCCTGTGGAAAATATTTGCAGGCTTCCCAGACAGCATAGAATGCTAGAAAAGCACAAAATTTCACACTAACCATACTTATCTTCAGATTAATATAAAATGTAGTGACTTTGTGTAAATTAGCATAAAAGTTCATAACTATCTGGATCACAGAGATATTTTTCTCTTTACTTTTTTAAGGGATTGTGGCAGAGTAGCAACAATGCAACCATATTAATATGATATTTAGCATTCTCACATTCACATTCAGCTCTCATTTCACATTTTGGTAGCTACAGATTTGAAGGATAATAATGCTGCTCTTGCTAGTACACAAATTGGTTAACATGAAATAGCATGAATTTTGAAAAAGATGGCATAAATATCATGGGATGGTGTCAATTGGTATAAAATATGTATGAAAGTAGCATAATTGTATTAAGGAATCCGTTGTTTTCACCTGGGAGACCTGTATTTGACACACAACAGATATTGCACTGACTTCTGGTGTTGTTGAATTCGACTGTTTTTAAATAAGATCCTAGTAATTTCTGAATTAATATCACCATGTTGAGCAGCTTTGTCCTTATAAAGACCAAAAACACAACAACTTGACTAATGATGAAATCCAGGATGTGACTATATAATTGCAATGATTTTTATGTTGTGTAGTATGCAAGATTGAGTGGGGTAGCATCAGAGCTCATTAGTCTCTGCAAGCATTGAGTTAGTTGGTTGTTTGGTTGCTTAGTTGGGTAGTTGGTTAGTTAGTTAGTTAGTTAGTTAGTTAGTTAGTCAGTTAGTTAGTTAGTTAGTTAGTTAGTTAGTTAGTTAGTTAGTTAGTTAGTTAGTTAGTTAGTTAGTTAGTTAGATAATTAGTTAATTAGTTAGTTAGTACTTATTTGTTATCACAGTCTGTGGTTTGAGGCAGCTATACAGCTTATGTGGGCCTGTGGCACAATGCATTTGTCCTCAGATTGAATCTGAGTACTCATCATTCTGTGAGAGGATAGACAGCTGAGTGGGCTGCTGGCTTATGGTTAGTGGCTCTGATCAGTGTGTGGATTTGAACCAGTGCAGTTTTCAGCTCATCAGGTTCACAGTGTTGCACCTTACCCACTCGGCCAATCCAAGAGTATGGCTTGCAGGCATAAAACATCGCACTTCAAATTTCTGCAGGCACTTCTAATCTAAATCTGCATCTGATCATTTACTACATTCTATTTTTTCTGCTGGCACATTTTTCTCAGATCTGCAATTGCAGGCACAAAGTAATTTTAATGAGGCCTGAGTCGCATGGCCTTTAGAGCCCTTGTTTACTGCGTTCAAAGTCAATGCTTCAAGCCACGCTTGAACTTTGGCTGAATTCTCACTCTCTGTCCACCTAGCAGTGGTGAATGGAAAAGTAAAGGCGGGAGGAAAGGAACTGGCCACCCCTCCTCACTTGCTGATGGCCCAGGATAAGTGTCCTTTTTAACATGCTCCGCTCTACAGATGACATTTTACTAGACCCTACACAGTATGCTATCTATGAAGTAAACCTTTCTTTATATAATACTTTGACAATATCATCATCGATCCCATTTTCAAACAGTGTATGATGGATGCTTATTTCATTGGCTTTCTGTTTGAGTTCTATAATATTTAGCTGATGAAGACATGCTGAAGTTCATATCTGCTTCTATGCAAAATTGCAGATGTGGTGAAACCATCATTCGCCACTTTTTCTTGGATTTCATTGTTTGTGCGATTTGGTCTTGTACATTTTGCTCTTGTACAGTTAGTTTTATTGCTTTTCCCAAGCTAATTCAATGCTAGCTCGGCTTTGTTTAAGCATTCTCAGTAATAGCATCCAACAATTTCTTATTTTTGTCTCACGACTCTGTCAGAATCATGTCGTCTTGACCGCTGGTTTATTTATCTTCACTTCAAGGCTTTGTATATCCACTTTCTTCGTGGTTTTCTCGATGTAAATACTAAACATTTGGGGCCTAACTATGTTCATACATTCGCTCTATTTCATGTGAAGTTATTCCCCAGTATAATTAATCTGCTCGCGCTTTGTTTGCCGAATTTTACTTTGAAGCAATATAAGTAATAATTGCGGGATTTCTATTCTAGCCATTGTGGTATTCAGTTGTATTTGACTTTCTCGAAAATTTTACTGTATTTTATTAAGATTGAATGAGAACCAGTTGTTTTGCTGTAAATGGTGTATTCATAGTTTACTGGAAATAGCGTTTGCATTCTAATGAACTCAATTTTGATTTTCTGCGGTCCTTGTTGAAGCTTTGAAGGCGGACTATTGTTATTTAAATGCATGTTTATTTTGCCTAGGCGGAAAAGATTTTAAAGGCGTTTGGGTATAAGTCTATTTGTGGTGATATGGAAGTCCTTTTATTTCCCGTCTTCTTACGAGCATTAAACATTGGCGTATTTTTTCCAATTAATGGTGTTCTATAGTACGTTGATCTTGTTCTTTTATCATCTTACCTTTCCATAAGTTCATCTTTTCTACAGTTTTGATAACAGATTAGTCATTAGGGAGCGGTCATTATTTGTGGCCTGAGTGAGTGGCTGAAGAGAAAGCAATATGCGCCTACGAAAATATTTTCCCCTACAGTATATTATAACATGAAATTGTTTAAAGCTGTTTTTTTACTTAGCTTTTATAAGAAACTAATTAAGACCAACTATTTACATCAACATACTCTGAATGCAACAAAGTCGTTAGAAAGGGTAAAATAGAGAGAGAACGAAGATAACACGATTTATATAACAACATCACTATTTAAAAATTTTACAGTTGCAGTTCTCTCCACTCCAACCTTTTATACATTTCTTAAAAGAGCAGACGGATGCTTAGCTTTTAATTTCATTTAGAAGGTAATTGCGTAAGATGCTGCCACGAAAAACTGTACTATTTTTCCACCTGATTTAGTTAAATTTCTTTTCCCACCAAAAAAAGACAGGAAGAATTTACCCTGTCTTTAAACTATTTAACTTTAAAAGGTGCATCTAATTATTATCCATGTTAGAATCAAAGGCATTCTAAAGAATTCTCTTACTCGCATTTATAGCATGAACGATTTTGTGACAAAAACATACTAGAAAAAATACCTTAGTATGTTCACTATGTTGCTGTAACTAGAAGCTGCTCCAATTACCAGCATAACGGTCAAAATTCTGTCGAGGATGATTTTGTAATAATACACATATACATTATATTTCACATTCTAGCTTAGTAGTTATGCTTTAATATGTTTTTTACCCCACGCCTGTATTCAAATGCTATTTTGCTACCCCACATAGCACAACTGATTTTTGATATCTGAGGTATCTCTTCGCGAGGTTTTTTCCTAATTTGTTTGACACTATGGATACTTTGGGCTACACCACTCTAATTACTTCTGTAGCTAAATATTTGTTAGAAATTTTTGTAAACTTGTGTCTCTATGTTAAGTTTGCGTCTTAGGGCTGCTACGTATTTCCATGCTCCTTTGGCTTTTGTATTGTAATTGTTATTGTAAGTCTTATGAGAATAGAAAAAAAGTGATTTTTTCAGTTACCCACCATGTTCTCTTTAGCCCCGAAACCCGGTCATAAATAATGACCGCGCCTTTAGACCCCCGTAATCATTTCTATTGTCTCTAGGTGTAGCACACTCATTTGCATGTTTGGCTTGCAATGCTATCATCGCTAAATTGCCTTAGAACACATTATATAATATGTAAAAGAGGACGTTCATTGACGTTTATGTAAATCATATTAAATTATCGCTTAGAATTGTGCTCGATTGTTATTATCAGTGGCAGCTTGTAATAGGTTGTTATGAGCGTGACGCTAAAGCGTTATGCGGCATCTGGTTTTGGTTTGGGAACTTTAGTTGCATGTTAATGAAAAGAAACACTGGTGTCTAGTGATAATGCTCAGGAGATTTTCAAGAAGATTCAATAGATTCTTAAAACGTTCATTAATGAATGGCCTTATTTTGAGATAAGAATTCATTCTTGTTGTGAGTGGACTGTTTTGTTATTGAAAAGCTAACCAGAATTGAAGCTTCCTGAAATTCGAAAGATATAAAGTGGGCTCTTTATTGACGTTTTTAGGAAGTTGCAATTTATCTAATCAAAAGGGTTACTTCTCTTCACAAAGCAAATGTTCTCATAATAAATATTTCTTTATCCTAGTGGTTTCATTATCAGATTTTCTTCACATTGTTGTTGACATGGCTATTTAGGCTTTCCACCCTTGTTCCTGACACTTTTGCGAGTTTCTCTCAAGTTTTTCACTCCGTTTTTGTACGTTTATTCTTGAGTGTTGCCGGGTACTGGTGAATGTAGATGTTCGGTCCGGTAACTTCCTGTGTTTTCTAGGTTTGTTGGCATTTAGAGGGTTAGGATGGCACAGTAACAGTAATACCTAATTGATCTGAAGTTGATAAAATTATATTTGAAATAAACTGATATAAACGAGCCATTGAATTAAAATTCTTTTAATCTACAGATAGCAAATCACCCTTACAGTTTGTCTGACAGAGAGTTCTAAAGAATACTATCTCTAAACAATAGGGAGCTTTTTCCATTTGAGGATGTTTTAACTTTTGGTATCGGGAGGAGATTCTTTCTTCTCAGATCATAGTTTATGTCTTTAGTTGCAAAATAAGCTATTAAATTATGGTCTCCCAGTAATTTGTTCAGGTTGCAGACATAGCTTCTGTACGTCATCAGGTTTACTCGATTCATACGTAAGTTCTGCACCCATACCCCCTCAGTTTTTTTCAGCTATGTACGGCTTGTTTTGTTGTCGATCCTTTAGGCAGCGTAGATGATTTTTAGTGTGATGAATTTTCATAACATTCGTTGTGTTTTCAGTATGGTTTTCTCTTTTCATTTTGCAATTTCTTAAGAATTACCTTTCAGATCTTCTCGCTAACGACATCTTTTGTTAATGCTAGTTATTGAACATTGGAAGTAATTACAATTACGGTCCCGAAGAGCATACCGAGTATCTATGTGTTGTTTCACGAGATGTCCATGATTCAGTGTCAACGTCAGCACCTGAAAAACAGCCATCAAAGGTTAGTCGTCAAAGTCTTCTTATATTCGATTAATTATGTTTAGCAGAGCTTGGTAAATGTCTTGCATTCTTTTCATATCAACCATGCACTACAACTATGCTTGAACATATAGAACCAAGCATAAATGGGACTTAACAGCGCTCGGCAAATCGCCGGATATCTAATCGTTCCGTAACATTGATTTGTCCTTTCCAGTATTATGTAAAAAAAGTAGAAAAATGTGACCAGTGATTATCTACCCCC